>APFE030891327.1:55835-81846 GCA_000404065.3 Pinus taeda
GTTTACACAAGCTTGAAACGAAAACTATGCTTGTTATAAGTTCGCATGCCCCCAGCATAATGACGCAAAACGAGGTACATGCCCCCCAAGCTTCATTGCATTCAACAAAGTGGATGGAATGAAGGTTCACTTGCGAGATCTTGGAAAGACTCGACTTGGATTTTACGAGATCTTAATCAGAAGACTCGATTTGGAAAGGGAGTTGTTTCATTTTTTAATGAGGTTGACACAGTAAAAGAACTATCCTCATAACCCTTGTTTCATTTTTTAACGAGCTTGACACAAGACCAGGAACTATGCTCGGATACAAGCCATTTCATTATTTTAACGAGGTTGATATATTAGCAAAACTATCCTCGAAACTCCTTGTTTCATTTTTTAGGGAGCTTGACACAAGATCAGGAACTATGCTCCGATCCGACCTAATTTCATTTTTTAGGGAGCTTGACATAGGAAAATGAACTATGCTCCGCCCGAACTTCATCATAATGAACAGGAAATCGGGGCTTCCAAGAGTGGCACTCCTAATGGGAGGTCAATGTCTTGGAAGTCGGGACCCAATGCCCCCAGTACACTATGCACGATAGCGGCATGGCTGGGTACAGGCATGGGAGAGGTGGCCACATAGTTGATCTGGGGTGAGACAGATGCAACTGGGGGATGAGAACCAAGAGGGAAGGGCAATGGTGCCGGAGGGGCTCGGGGACGAGCGAACGATAATTGGTCGATTGTCACCATTCTTCCGTCATGTGGAAAGAAAACCACACGGAAAAGTGAAGAAACAAGGGCTCCCATGGCATACACATAGTCACGACCAAGGAGAAGATTGAAGTCTAAAGGGCCTTGGGTAACCGAGACGTCTATATGGACAGTCTTGCCCCCCAATGTGATAGGGAACTTTGGAAGGATCCCTAATGGTTGACTCGTTCCTCCGTCAAAAGCGGTGAGATTTGGTGCGACAGGTACAAGCGATGAGGAACCCAAAGCTCGCCAAGTAGTAACGGGCATAAGACTAACCGATGCTCCTTCATCTAACACAGTGCCAGGCAGCGCCATATGGGAGGCATAGGCGGTGACCCAGAAAGGCACATGGGATGGAAGGGGAGGGGTAGTCAAACAGCTCCAATCAAAGGAAACGACCGAACTACTTGGTGGGGGAACCATATGGTTGCCCCCCTGCTCGGAAGGAAACGAATCACAATTCGCTGGAGAGGTGTGGATGGGAAAACCATCATCGAGCTCAGGAGAATCCGATGAGACGAGAAGAACATGGGAATTTGACTCTTCCGAAACAGAGTGGTCGACAGGAGGGAAACTCGAGTCGATACTCTTTCCGACCAATGGTTGGTCGGCAACAGGCTAGGCACAACGAGGTTCAGGAAGAGGGGCCTGGACAAGAGAAGAATGTGAATTAGTCTCATTGTCGGGAGGGGAATGATCTGCGGCTGCAGACAGACGTTGATATCCAACGGGGAGTTGGGGCGGGGGAGCGGGGAGACTTTCCAAAACAACAGAGGCTTTATGCATGAGTGGACAAAGGTGAAGGGGATGATTGCCTTCACAAAGTCTGCAGGGGATTCGAATCTTCCCTTTTCCCTTGCCATTTCCAACTAATGAGGGAACATCGCCTTGAGCTTTAGTGGACGATGAAGGGCGGGCCGGATCACGAGACCATATTTCTAAGATCCTGGGAATGCCAGGACAATCACGAAGAAGATGGTCTTCCTTGCATAATCGGCAAGGAAACTTAACCTTCCGCGGGGGAGCAGAAGGAGGCCCGAATTCAGGTGTAGTCGAGGGAACAACAGTTGTGCTTGTAACCTCTCTCTTAGGAGACTTCTTCTTCTTCGTCTTCCTCTTCGTCTTCTTAGCCACCTGGTTACTCGAATCGAAACTTTCACCAGGCGAAGTACAGAAGGAGACGTAGAAGTAGGCGTCGAAGGAGAGACGTCCACCTTAGCTTCAACATGATGTTGTGCAAGTGGAGGGACTGATGAAGCATCAGCCGACAGGGTAGGGACCAAAGAGGTTGAAAACAACCAAACAGGAAACCCGACAGTTAACCCCGGAAGGGATAACGTCGCCATATAAGGAGCACCAACATTCCCAGGAGGAGGGAAATGACTAGGGTTCCCGTCAGGAGGGGAACTTAGGTTGGTGAACCCAGGAAAAGTTGCCATAGGAAACCAAAAAGAATCCTATCCAAACTAACACACTCAAGATCTAACCAGGTAATGTTATCGTGGCCAAATGAATTTTAAGACACAGGAACCAAACTTGACCTTTTCATGTTTCAAGAGTCGAGAAAAGGACGAAAAGATGACTCTATCGCCTTCGAATGTTTAACGAGCACGAAGTGACAAGACACTCGCTTACACCTTTTCTGTTAGGCAGTCTGAAAAGGATCAAAAGCTGACTACTCTGGAAGTTCTAGGCAAAAGGTTTACCAAGCAACCCGTAAAACTGCTTATACACCTTGGCAATCATATGACAACCAAGGACTTCCCGTACTGCAGTCAATCTTCCCGAATGCTGTGTTCGGTGCATTACGGTTTACAAGGCGACAGACTCAGCTTCCTATGGATAAAGGATGCAAGCCTAATGGAGTCTCCCCATATATACGCGACGGTACGCAGGAGCCCAATCCGTACTAGCACTTATCGCCTCACCGTGGAGGAATCACCCAACCACTCAACGTTAAGCTACTAGGTTTAAAGACGCCGGAACACGTCTCTAGCCTAGACCTCTAGATGTTCACGTTAAGTTCCAATGCGTTTTTAGATAAATTTGGTTTATTTTACAGTTGATCTTGAATTAGGTTTGAGTTTGAGGTCCTACCGTATGATCTCTCAAAAACACCTAAATGCAACTACATGCCAAAGATCATCATTTTGTTCGATGAATTCTAGCTAAAAGAAAGTTAAGAATCTTTCAAACAAACAAAACGAATTCAAGCAATCACGCAACCTAATGCAACTAACAGCAAGGAAACGAAACTTCTCTTTTGAAAGCACAAAATAACGAAATGCTCTTTTCCTTTCAACTATTAATGCAAAAGACACTAGTTTGCTCTACTTTTCAATGACATAAAAGTTCTCTTAAAATGAATTAGAGAGACAGCAACACTAAGTGAAAAACTAAATCACTCAATGCACACACAAGACAATTCCCAAGTCACTAAACCAGTTTCCCAAATCAAAGGAAAACAAAGGCTTATGAGCTATGTAATCTAAGCTCAACAAGACAGGAGGAATTCAAAGAGGAAAGCAAATCGCTTGGAACACAACCAATCACTTTCAACAATCACCAAACAAAAGTGAAAACAAAAACAAAGTTGGCTGGCCAACCAAGAACACAAAATCCGGACGGGAGGCTAGACACACACGACCACTAGATGCCCTAGGGTTTGAGTGCGAAATCAATAGAGAAAAGCGAACACCCAAAGGATGAGAGTCCACAACCAGACAAACGACGGTCTGACACACTTCAGTAATCGCAAAAGTCAAGACAAAACACAAACCAAGCAATAAGAGCAAAAAGGAAGGCTTTGCAAAAACCAAAAACAAGCAATAAACGAACCCTCGTGGAACGAGGCCTCGCAAGCAAGCGAGTCACAGCTCAAACAAAATTATCAAGCCAAAAACCAAGTAGAAAAAGCAGGGGAAAGCCAAACCAAGAGGTTCAGTGGGTCAATTTGGACAAAAAAGAGTTTTACAGGATTAGTGCGGGTGACCCCTCAGCAACAAAGCGATGACAGAAAAAGGTCTGTAGCAACTTTGCATTGTCAGCATGGAAGGACACAAATAAAGGGCGCTGGCCTGAAAATCAGGTCAGCGCGACTGTTAAATGTATACACGCGATGACAAAAACAACAAAGAAGACACTGTGCGATGTCAGCGCAGATGTTTCAAAATAAAACGCGCTGAGGCTAAAAAACAAATAAAATTGAATCAAAAACCTCCAAACCAAGGCAACAAGCTTTCGAGGAAATTAAAGCAGTTCTCAGGATGAACCAGGAAACAAACCAATCGACAAACTAATCCCCAAACTTTGACAAAGAGGCAATAATCAAAAAAAAAGGTGAAATACAAAGAGACAAGCAAACTCCCCAGCGGAGTCACCAAATTGTTGGAGAGGTAAATCCCCTCTACGGATAGACGCGATCCCTACTAGCCCAAAAGGGGTCTAGCAACAATCAAACAATGCTACACTGCAGGTTCCTAGTTGTAATTAACAAGTGGGTAAAAGAAACCTACTTGGATTCCAACGCTACGTTTGGCGAAGAGATGATTCTCGCTCCTTCGCTTCAGCCGATCACAATTCTCTGCTATCCTCGCGGACGAACACCTGCACAAGCAAAGAGAGAGCAAACACAAGCGTAAAATCTACTAAAAACAACTATGTATCAGTCAGGAAGGATACAATTTACATTAATCATTCATAGAACAAATGGAAATGGAACCATAAGAGTAGTCATCTATCTTTATTAATCAGAAAATAGAGTAAGGTACAACCGAAGTCCTGACGCTGAGTCCTTCTCTAGAGGTTCCAGCCAGCATGTCTTCCAAGCATTCACCTTTGAAGCAAATCTCCCAAGTCAAAGAGGTCTCTCTCTCACATACAAGGCAACAAGCTCATGACCTTCCTCAAGCTCAAAGCAATCCTCACACAACACACCAAATGCCTACAGAGAGCAGCACTAATGCACTAAGAATTCCTCAATCAAAGTCTATATGTTCCAAACTATCTATCAAAAACTAGCTGCTCATGGGCAATGGAGGAGGCTTATAAAGGAGAAGGATTCTCCATGAATAGGTAAAGGATGAGCTTTCCCCCAAGATAAGTGGATGGTCAGTCGAACAGACATGCCAGAGAAAGGATGGCGACCTCAAAATGCTAACAACCAAGTCTGGAGGGATCTGGAAGGTTGGTTGTTAGAACAAATTCGCCCAAACAGGATCAGCGCGGGTGAGACACTGAGCTGGCGCGCTGACATCGCAGATTACTGTGGAGGAGGGCCGGTCAGCGCTCAACAGGGCAAACGGAGGGTGCGCTGTCCGTAAAATGGGACCAGCGCGGAAAAGACGTGTGCTTCCGCATTGGCAGCGCATCAGATACACTGGACTTCGCCTGTCAGCGCGGTTATTTAATAAACAGACGCGATGATTTATTTAACTTAGGCAAAGAGGGTTTTTAGCCATTTTGAGGAGCATGAGCATAGGTGAATGTGGTTTCACAACACAGTAGGGAGACTGGCATGATGGCAGTGACATTTTACTGTGTAACACCTGCCATATGTCCATCCCCGACCATCGCACCCTACAGAGGAGCAAATTAGTATGCATCGCATCTTGTACATTGGGAAGGTGATATGCATCGCACCCTCTGCATTGAGCTTTCAGTATGGTCCAATTTTGACCATTTATGAGCAGTTTTCAGTGGAGAACTTTTGGGAGATGATGTAATCAGTTGACCTTGTTCTTTTAGGCAGTGAAGAAAGACTTTTAGGGACTTAGGAGCCCTCAGTTTATGGACATTTATGATTGGGGTTGAAGTGCCCAAAAATGTCTATAACAGTTGCCCCCTAAAGCATGAGGTCGTTAATCTTTCTAATGTCGGGTGAAGTGCTTTACTATGGGGATTTGAAGTTTTTCTGAGCTGGGAGGTGACCTGTAATAAGATACAATACAATACATTATTTTGACAACATTTTTTCATGATCTAGCTAAGGCGGGCATTCCCATGCTCAGCTTCATAAACTCATTTTCAAGTACATAGGACAGACAATTGTCTGTGTGACAGACTGATGATATGGACACATCATCCTTTGATTTGGATGATCATCTGTTCGACAATGGCGTACACTTGATGTTTTTATATTCCTGAAAATATCGTAGCCCGGATGGATGAAACTAGATCTGAGGTCTTCAAAACTCGTTCAATCTTCACTCGGAGTACAAGTCGATCCATGTGAAAAATGTTCTGGAGTCGAACATGGAAAGACATCGCCTGATTACGAGCCAATGATTTAAGCTGTTAACAGGCGTGAGAGGAATCACCAATAATGACAATGACCCTCAAGGCACTACAGTACAATTCAAAGGCCATTGATGTAAACCTGTCGCCGAAAGTGAGAAACTTGCCATTGGGGCATGCAAGCTTCAAAGTACTGAAAGGGTTATTCCTAAGTCAACTTCTTAGATAATGAGCTGATGCCGACAAGAAGCGACCCGTCGCAGGAGGGCCTTAATGAATCCCACATCAACGACATGGAATGAAGCAAATGATTTTCGAGGTGAAAACAAACTGACGATACAGGGTTCAGGGTGGCGGTCATGAGGAATGAAGCATAAATGTATTGCAGTGGGCGAGACACAGATGAATTGTCTGAATGACTTCTCTTGAACATATCGGTGACACTGACGATGGATTGGTAGCGTTAACCCTAAAGATGGATGGTGTGATGGAATAATGGTGATGACCAGTGAATGGAACAACCCAAATCGGCATGGATGCGGAAGGAAAGTGTCATGTTCAAGAGCGACTTGCTACCAATAAAGTTTCTTCAAGTTTTCTTCCCAATTTTCCCCAGTCATTGCTGAGCAGTACCTCTTCATTTTTTTCAAGCTTGAGGAGGATAACATATGCTTGTTCTATAATTTTCCTTTCAGGTGAACCTGTCATTATAATTTAGCGAGCCTAGCGATAGTGAAACTCATTCTCGTCCATTTGGACGAGTTTGTCGCTATTAGGTTTTAACGAGTTTAATGACAAAGATAACTCGGTTTCTTTCAATTTTAGAGAGTCTGAAAGAAAAAGAAAGGAGACTCCAAAGATTCTTTTTCGTTGTATAATCCCTTAAGTCCAAAAAAGCATAAAATAATACAAAAGGGATGAATTTTCGATCGTTTTAATGAGCCGAACAAGACAAGCGCTCAATCTTTTTGTGTAATAATCCCTCAGGTCCAAAAATATTAAAATCTAGAGGAGGGATAGCACTTCCGATGCCTTAACGAGCCGGAAGGGCCAATCGCTCGGAAATCTTTTCATATTTTACGAGTCAGGTGAAAAGAGCTTAAAGAAGACTCGTTTTCGAGGAACAAGTGATGGTTTCGGGTAGTAGCTGATTCCAGGTAAGATTTGGAATTTTCTAATCACGACAGTGTCACAAGGATGGCTAACTGAATCACTCTTCACAAATGTTCCTTGAATGGGTAAACAATCATATGGGGGTGAATGGTCGACTAAAAATAGAGTGGAGGTGATGGCGAGAACATGACCAAGGCTCAAAAGCTGGCGATAAGGCATTCACTATGGTTATTTACCGGTTCATTTTTTAATGAGCTTAAACACTGGGGGAAACATTTGCTTATGACTTATGTTTATTTTTTAACGAGCTTCAACTATGCGCTAAAACTGCTCGTGGAGGGTTTATTTTTTAACGAGCTTGAACTCTGCGACAACATTGCTGGCCAGTCATATGGTAAGAATGTCTCATTCGAGATGCTATTTTGAAGTGGCTTATATTTCTCAAGCTTTGCCACAGATCCTTCCTTTATGGAAGTTAGGAAACGACTAGCCTTACATCTTTAAAGGGTTAGAGGTCCTACAAATTTAAGAAATAAATAGCCGCTCTTCGCTTGCATGTGGAAAGGTTTGCATGCCCCCAGGTATAACAAAGTAAAGTTTCTAGGTTACCCTTCAATTTGCAGACAAAACATTTGTTTTATCGAGAAAAGCCTACCTGCTAATGGAAGTACCTTATTCCAGCCTATTCCCATTTTCCTGTAAGGACGGGTTCGCCAGACTAGTCATATATCCTTCACGGAAACCCACTCTATACCCAAGGTTTTCCTGCCGAAACAGACCAGGGCGCATGCCCCCCGGGTTTCAGTCACATCTTTCTGAATCACTCGCGCTCATCAGGTGGACGGACTGGAGACCGATGAGACATTTCTTGCGTGAAAAGACCATTTAGGGATGGCATTTGACTATTTGTGATGTGTGAACCGGGGAATGACATTTGGTCCACGAGCTTGACCATTCTGCCTTTGTACAGAAAACACATTACTCTAAAGAGTGAGGAGATGATGGCTCCCATGCAATAAATATAGTCGTGTCCAAGGAGTAGATTATAATCTAAAGGTCCTTGAACTACCATAACATTCATGTGAATAGTTTTCCTTCTCAAAGTAATGGGCACATCTGGAAGGATCCCTAAAGGTCGACTGTAGAGCTGTAACTAGGGTCTCTTTCACCTCTAATTATCCCACATTAATAAGTCAATCCAGAACGTTTTGTTATTGCAAAGAGTATCTCAATCCGAGGCTATTCGTCAAAGTAATTCTTAGTAATACAACATTCAGAAAATACAAGAGTAAGTGGATGCTAAACTATGACTAAATTACTTCAAAAGGATAAAATCACACAAGGCAGCTTATTAGTCAAGGGTGCAGAAGCGATAACCCATCCCTCTAGAAATTGATGGAAAGGAAATTAGAGCATGGACCATAGGTCTGGGAGCTAGGCAGTGACTGCTGAGGCTCACTATAGCCTTAGACCTTCTCTCACACCAAAGCAGCAAATGCAAGTAAATGGAACGACAGAAAGTAAAATAGAACAACAAATAGGAAATGGAACAGCAAGTCTAAAATGGAACGGCAGTAAATGGAACAACAATCAAAAGAACTAAGTCTCGCGAGTCAGAACCAAACTTGCTCTATTGAACCAAACTCACACTCTGCGATGAAATAACAATCTTCTCTCTTAAGGCAAATTGGATGGAATGTACTTTATGGAACAACACTCATTGATGAATTATGGAACAACAGTAATCGATCATATATTCACACCTCACACTAATATAGTAATCTGACGATTAAAGATAATACGACTATGTTTCCAAATAGAATAACATCACTTTCGGATTCCAATAATCGGGATTTCAAATGAATCCAATAACAGTAATATTCAGTACGGACACTCTGTAACAGAAATAGCTAGTTTAGACTAATAACATGCAATCAACTCTGAAAAGATTCAATCATGCAATGCAGAGTCACTAAACGGATTTCCTGAAAGAATCATTAATGAATTAATCGTAGCAGAGCATGGAATAGCACATGAAAAGCATATCATATTACCGAGCAATAAAGATAACCAAACCACACAGAAATCAAGTTATAATGATACAAAAGCAAGTGTCCTTCGGAGCCGGGCCCTTAGCTTCCAATGGTACACCGCCTTAGATTACTCCAGACGCAAAGATGAAATAAACACCAAGTCTTTTATATTAACGCATCAACAAATGTACAGTAAACCAGGTCTCAATGAGACTAAATGATCAAAGTTTAGTCTGAAAATTGAAAGTTACAAAAAAAGTCCCTTTGCTTAATGATGCTGTTCCTTTTTATAAAAGTAACGGCGGGGATATCTAGGTAACAAAAATAAGTAAAACAGAGATCCCTCAGGATCAAAGATCCTGAGGGATTCGCCAAGCTGTTAATCCTTTACTTTTCTTTCCCTTTTCCACCGAATTGGTATCCCTTCTTCCTTTCCTTGGTTGTTTTGATTTGATCTGCTCGATCTCGTTTGCATCCGGTTCCCTTCTAGAGGGACAACAGTTATTCCTCCTCTGTCTTTCCCTTTTGAACGACATCTCTTCGTTTCCACCTTTCCCTGCATAGAAAAATGAAAATTATCAGTGATTAAGCTTTCCATGTTAATTCTTGCATGTTTTATTAGAATTCTTTATTTCTTTGAGTTCATGATGCAGAAAAGGTTACAAATGTTACTGAAAAGCCACCAAATTGTTTGTCAAAAGCATACCTTTCGAGTGCTCCACACACCCCCCTACTTACCCTGTTTCATGCCCTCATGAAAACATTATAGTTGGCATGCAAGGCGGTAAGAGAATAGGCCGAAGAGGGAACCTCGTGTGGAGGCCTACAACCGTGATGAGCAACTAGATCATCAAAGAACTGATTTGTTTGACCTTCAGGAATTTCATACAAGGCCTAATATCCGGGTGTAGGGTGCCAAATGATTGGAATACGAAATCGATACCCTAACCAGGATGGCGTTGCTTGCAAAACACGCTCCCCATAAAGGTTCAATCGGCTGGCAGCTAGCTCAAAAGTTTCGTATTTGAATGGTTCCCTGAGCTGGATGTTTGGGCTAGAAGTCCGGTATCAGAATTTCGCAGCATCGATGGCGAGGCCTTTAATAGTCAGAAAATATTCCAGACTGTGTCGGATTAGGTCCTTGTGCATGGGTCTTAATGTCTCCATGACACCCGAGGTCCTCATAAGGTTCCTATGTGCTCTTCATAACAGCACTGGGTCTCTAGGCTCAACTCTCACCCCAAGTCTAGGCTATTTTCCTGTCTCTGAAAAGTGTTATAAGCTCTGAGCCATTTCAGCTGATTAACCCCAAATGAAACGAAGGCTTGCAATTGTATGTCACCAACAAAAGGGCCAGGATTTAAGTCAGTTTCCTGGTCTAGCGCGAGGTTGTGCAAGTAAAATTCACACAATAATCTTTGAACCTTAATTCCATAATGCTTGCAACAATCTATGAAATCATTAACAGTATTGATTTGGATAGGGGCACCCACCCTAGCAGCTTTTATCTTTAATCATAAATATCGTTCAAGCAAAAATAAAGCATAGTTTTTAGCAGGGGCCCTACAGGTCAGAACGTCATTATACAAAGAACACACAGTGTCCATCTGCTTAATAACAATATCTAATCGATGAGTTACCTTGGCAACCTTTTCTTGCTCCTTTTGCCATCCTTCGAAGGCCTGGCTCTCGGACTGACTAATATTCCGAAGTTGCTGTTGTAACTCTTCGTATTTCTCCCGGGGGACTGTTTGTTCTCTCAGCTGTTCAGCTTCTTGCTGAGCTTGCTTCATCACCTTGTGCAAGGTTCTTGTTTTCGGATCCTTTTTCCATAGAGCCGTAGAGGTCGGGAGTTTTACCTGAACCTTTTTGTTATGTTGTTTGGAGTTTAGAACCTGAATTACCCTTGAGGGTGGTGCCTCTGTTTGGATCTCCTTGCTCTCTTTTTCTTTCTTAACATGAATGAAAGGCTGCTTTGGTCCCCCTGTTATTGGAACATCTTCCTGTTCCTCTGCCTCAATTGGAACGACATTCCGTTCTTCAGTGTCAATTGGAACAACAGTCTGTTCTTTAACGTCATTTGGAACAACAGTCTGTTCTTCAATGTCATTTGGAACGACAGTCTGTTCTTCAATGTCATTTGGAACTACAGTAGGTCTTCCAGCGGGGTTTTGACCAACAGAGCGGCTATAAGTCCTTCGTCTTCTTGTCCTATGGGATTTTGCTGCAGTGGCCCTTTTTCTTTTCCTTGTGGTCCTTCGTATCCTCAGGTTGGCTTTCAGAATCCGAATTTGCTGTCGGAGCTGGGCTATAGTGCTCAGCAACCTCTGCTCTTTCCTCCTTAATTTCTTGATTTCTATTGCCTCAGCAGAGGGTTCATGACTGGCCCTTAAATCTGCTCCTACTCCATCTAGAATTTCTTCTGGTGTCTTGGGAACAGATTGTTCCCGATTGGTGTCTCTTATTTCCTCATCATGAACGGGCAGGTTTTATTCTCATGCCTTTTTTGCATGTGATTTCTCAGGTGTGTCTTCCTCTGGAGGTCCGTCAGGGAAGCCTGCTGGGTTGGAGGGTTGGCCATACTCCCCCATATTGGCTAGGATTGCAGCCAATTCATCTTCACCCACAGGGTCCCTCGGCGGGCTGCCCTCCAGCTGTACTACTTCCTCCTCTTGATTGGACTGCTCAGTGACTGCCTTGGAGTGTTCAGCTTCTGTTTCTATTTCGGAGTGCTCATCTCCCTCCTCGACTCCTTCTCCGAGCTGCTCAGCCTCCGCCCTAGATTGTTCAACATTTTCTTCAGAAGGTCCTCCTTCTGGTTCTGGAGGTTCGTCCGTAATCTCGATTGGTTGGTTGGTGCTCTCCTGGATCTTTTCCAGCCTCCCTCGTATCCAGGCTAGCCGGGCTAATTTCCTTGGTCTCTCAGGTTGTTCGGGTGTACTAGCAACATGTTTTTCTGCTACCAATTTTCTGCGTTTTTCTGGTCGTTCTGGTGTATTTGAACAATGTTTTCGTTTTGGAGCAACATGTTTTTCTGCTGCCAATTCTCTGCATTTTTCTGATCATTCTGGTGTGCTAGAGGAATGTTTAGGTTTTGGGGATGGTGCAGCCAATCCCCCCTCGATCATTGCAATGAACTCCTCCCAGCTGCTCTGTTGTTGAGTGAGACTATGGCTCACTATCAATCGAATCAACCCATGGTGGCTAACAATTGTTTCTACATGCTGTGCCTTTTTCAAGCTTCGAGCCGCATCATGCAATAATGAATTTAAGAGTGTAGGTAGATTTACAGAACATTTTTCTTTCAAAACAGCTAAGAGTTTAAGATGACATGGTCTTACCACGTCTTTCCTCCATTCGCAAGTGATGTAGCTCTACATTATCTTTGCTAATTCGGTCCAGGGTTCTCCTAACGTTGCTGGCAGAATTCCCTTCCCCTTAACTATCAAGCTTTGGCCTTCATCCTGGAAAATCTCCATAATCTTTTGTAGTCTTTCTTTCTTCAGTGTCCATGCAGGTCCGGCGGCTGGTAGTCCCCAGAATTTTGCAATTATATCATCAGTGACCGCTATCCGCCTCTCTCTTACTATGGAGTAGTTCTCCTGCAGATTTTGCAGAAACTCCAGTGCCACTGTTTCATTCGATTCTTGTAGGCGACTGAAATAATTCAGCCACCCTGCCTTTTCCAGGATCCCTCGGGCAGCAGCGGAGACTGTCAACTCCTGAGGTTCGCTTTGGATTGCCTTTCCCCCATGGTTCCACTCAGAATTCCCAATGGAACAACAACTGCCTGTGTTGTTTGAGACGCAGAGAGGGTGATCGTCGCAAGGTTTTGGAAAAAAACACAGAGTATGCAACAAAAATAGATTGTGGATGGCAACTTTCGTAAAAGTAGAATTATCATACCGTTAAACCATGCCATACCTTCTTACACTGTCTTCCCCGAATGGTGTGCTGACACGTAATTCGTGGAGTAATGAGGTTACCTTCCCCCTCGTGATCTGATAGGCTATCCCAGCTGTCAAATAGAGGAGCAGTAGCCATTCTGTAACCAAGTCATAAAGGAACAGCATATGAAATTAAGCCATGTTTTAGATAGACAACGAAATACCGAAATCGAGGCAAAAAGGTGGATCGCATTTTGCATAAGAGCCTGCGTGATATGATGCGAGGCCGGGGGATGGGACGTCTGTCAATCGTACGAAATCTCCAGCGGTCATTGTTAGTTCCATTGCCATGATTGGTGGTAATGAGTGTTCATGCGATGTATACATCGAGACATAAAATATGATCTATTCATAGGATATAAGAGACAAAGAAGTATTGATATCATACCTATTGGTGTAACCATTACGACTTCAATACCATTAACAGAGCTCTGCTGCTGACAGGTGTTCATAACCTTGGCAGAGTTGTTTATTTCACCCTCGGAACCATGATCCTTTGTGTGTATTGTGAAGAGTATTTTGTCAAAATGTAGGCCATTATGTTGGCTTGATAATCAGGTAGCCATAATGCCATTCACAAGGTAGGTGCGAAACGTGGGCAGGCCGGCTCGTGATGAGACCCCCTGTTCCAAGGTCTTTTATTTGGTGTACCTTTGGACCATATCCCTGGTGTGGTGGCCATGATGGGAATGCCACTTCGCTTCCATGCTTATGATCATGGCAGGCTGGCTCTTGATGAGACCTCCTATCCTGCATTTGACAATTGATAATCCATATTTACCTTTTTTTTTCTTTTTGTAGAGCAATTTTTCTTATTTATTACACATAAGGGTGGTTCAACACTCCTTAAGAGTGGGAATGGTGGAAGAAGTCTTATCATCCCAACAGGAAGATATAAATCCTCTGCTCTTATCCCTAAGTAATAATAAAAAAAAAGTTTTTTTTTTTTAGGGAAATCGTCATGATAAAGATAACCAACCAGAGAAATGGTAATAAGACAATGACAACGAAGATGAGAAGTGTGTCCCTCCTCTTGTCCTCTTATCAATACTAGGCCTTATAAAGATAGCGATCTATGATCCACTGACTTTGGTATGTTATGATTTATGTTCATTGCATAAGTGCATAGTTGTATCTTAAAGACTGGAGAGAACATGGGCGAAAAGCATCGTCAATATCATCAAAGAGAGCAAAAACATGCCGATGGTGTTCCTTTTGAAAAAGGAACAGCAGGAAAGAATCTATGCAAACAAATACTTGAGATGCCGTTTCTTTAAAAGGAACAGCAAAAATAATCAACAAAAGGAATGCTGTTCCTTTGGAAAAGGAACAGTAGAAGAGCAAAAATGCTGTTCCTTTTGAAAAGGAATAGCAGAAAATCACAAATGCTATTCCTTTTGAAAAGGAACAACAAAAAATCACAAATTTTGTTCCTTTTGAAAAGGAATTAGCAGAAAATCAAAAATGCTGTTCCTTGAAAAGGAACAACAGAAAATCACAAATGTTGTTCCTTTTGAAAAGGAACAACAGAAAATCACAAATGTTGTTCCTTTTGAAGAGGAACAACAAAAAATCACAAATGCTGTTCCTTTTGAAAAGAAACAACAGAAAATCACAAATGCTGTTCCTTTTGAAGAGGAACAACAGAAAATCACAAATGTTGTTCCTTTTGAAAAGGAACAGCAGAAAATCACAAATGATGTTCCTTTTGAAAAGGAACAGTAGAAAATAAAAAATGTTGTTCCTTTTGAAAAGGAACAGCAGAAACACGCAAATGCTGTTCCTTTTGGAAAAGGAACAGCAAGGGCACGCTGAATGCAAAAATCAAAATGAAAAAAAGAGAAAGATCAATGAAAATGTTAAGAAAACATATATACAAAAACTTATGTACAAGTTATAGAAAAAAATGAATTCCTTACTAAATTATAAGTGAGGAAGATTTTGCTTCCTCTCCTAAAATTTCCATATCAGTGTCTTGACGTAGCTGCTGACAGAAGGATTCCCGAGTGAGTGGCTTGCGATAGAGACGAACTCGGTGGCCATTTACCTTGAATGCATATCCAAAACCGTCGATTGTGATCAGAGTGAGGGTCCCATTATCATGTACTTTCTGGATTTCGTATGGTCCCAACCAATGAGTTTGAAGTTTCCCCGGGAAGTCCTGAAACCAAGAGTCATATAATAGAGCCCAGTCTCCTTCGTGAAAGACTTTGTTCTTGATGAGTGCATCATGCCATTTAGCTCGCTGCTGTTGAATAAGTGCTGTATTCTGTAATGCAGAGAGCCTGATTTCCTCCAATTCATTAATTCGCTGTACTCGATTGATTTGTGCCTCACTTAGATCTAGGCCAACTTCCTGTGCAGTTCGTAGTGTTTGGATTTCGAATTCTATGGGGAAAATAGGTTGTTTTCCAAACACTAATTGATAGGGTGAATAACCGGTGGTACTTCTCCATGTGGTTCTATAAGCCCACAGTGCTTCAGGTAATCGGGCGGCCCAATCACGCCTATGTGACACAATGGTTTTTGTTAAAATTGATTCTATTACCTTGTTGCTACTTTCTACTTGCCCATTTGCCTACGAGTGATATGGGGTAGTAATTTTATGCTGGACATGATAATTGTTAAGTGTTGCAGCTAATTTATTTCCAGCAAATTGTGGTCCTCCATCTGTAATTATTTCTCTCGGAAGGCCATAACGTACAAACAAATGGAACAGGAACTGTATTACAAAATTTTCTGTAGCTCTAGGCAACGCTTCGGCCTCAACCCATTTGGTGACATATTCTGTCACCACCAAGATATATGTTCTCTGATTTGATGATGGGTTGATGGGTCCAACGAAATCAAGAGCCCATCGTTCAAATGGTTCAATGACTAATTGTGGCCTCAGAGGCATTTTGTCAGCTTGACCAGGTCGTCCTGCTCACTGGCAACTGTCATAGGCTTGGACAAATTTCTTCGCATCTTTGAAAATTGTAGGCCAGTAGTATCATGTCTGCAATACTTTATGTGCTGTTCGTTTTTTAGTAAAGTGTCCCCCACATGGTCCATCATGACAGGCTTTTAAGATGTCGAAAAATTCATCTTCTCGAATACATCTCCTAATTTGCATGTCTGCCCCTGTGTGGAACAAATAGCCCCCAATCCACGAAAATCGAGTACTCTTCTGAACAATCTGCTTACGTTCATTAGGGGTTAAGTGTTTTGGTAGCTTACCTACTGCAAGGTAATTGTCAACATTAACATACTAGGGTGTTTGAACAGCAATAGCAAACAGGTGCTCATCAGGAAATTGATCTTCCACTGCTGCTGCTTTAATTGATTTTGGTATTCGTGAGAGAAAATCGACTACAGGGTTTTTCTTGCCAGGTCGATCCTTGATTGTGATATCAAACTCCTGCAATAAAATCAACCATCTAGTTATTCTAGCATTTGTGATAGGCTTATTTGCTAAATATTTGATAGCAGAATGATCTGTATATAAAATAACGGGATAGCCTGTGATATAATGTCTAAACTTATTGATAGCATGTATTACAGCCATGAATTATTTTTCAGTGGGAGTGTAATTTAATTCAGTAGGGGATAAATTTTTGCTGATATAATAGATAGCATATGGTTTTTTATCCTCTTCCTGTCCAAGGACTGCACCGATTGCTGTATCTGAGGCATCAGATGAGATTTGGAATGGTAAATTCCAGTTTGGTCCTCGAAGGATTGGAGCTGTTGATACAAGCTTCTTTAATTCCTTGAAAGCACGGTCGCATTTTTCTGTCCACAAGAAATCAACATTACTAGTTAGTGCATATAGAGGTGCAGCAATGTGTGAATAATGTTCTATAAATCGTCTATAATACACAGAAAATCCAAGAAAGTTGCGTACCTCTGTTTGAGTAGTGGGGCTAGGGATAAGCAAAAGTATTTGAATTTTGGCCGGGTCTACCTGAATGCCAGCTGCTGAAACATAGTGTCCTAGAATGAGCCCTTCAGTCATCATCATATAACATTTTTCGTGGCTTAAGCAAAGCCTGGTAGCAATGCAACGTTGTAGGACTTTTTCTAGAGTGTCTAAAGCTGGATCAAAATCATCTCCATATGGTGTAAAGTCATCCATGTACACTTCAAGTCCATCATTTATTAAATCTGCAAAGATGCTAAGGACAGTCCTTTGGAATGTAGCAGGAGCATTACATAGGCCAAAGGGTAGAACTCGATAGGCAAACGTTCCCCAAGGACAAGTAAAAGTAGTTTTATCCTGGTCCTCAGGGGCAATCTGGATCTGATTGTATCCACTGAAGCCTCCAGGAAAGAAAAGAATTTCTTTCCTGCTAAAGTGTCCAATACTTGGTCTATGAATGGGAGAGGGAAGTGATCTTTTTGTGTGGCTTTATTTAACTCCCTGTAATCTACACAAATCCTCCATTTCCCATTCTTCTTGCGTACCACCACAAGCGGAGAGACCCATTTACTATCGGAAATAGGATAGATGAAATTAACATCTAAAAGTTTCTGAAGTTCAGATTTTACAACATCTTTTAGATGAGGGTTGAGTCTTCTTTGCGGTTGAAGAACAGGTCTTGCATCTTTTTCTATATAAATGTGGTGGGTGCACAATTGGGGATCAATCCCTTTCATATCAGGGTAATCCCACGCAAATCCTTCTTGATATTTTCGTAACAGATGGACGAGCTTTGTTTCTTGGTTCGGTGTGAGGTTGTCATTGATATTTAGAGTCTTTCCCGGTTCAATTTCCACTACTTTACTGTTGGCAACAGCAGTCACATGTATTGTTTGGTCATGCGCATCTTTCAAAGGATCTTCTTCTAGTTCACTATCGAATGCTGCTTCTATCATGAAACACTGTGTGTGAGATCTAGATTCAGTTTGACTAATGAAATTATTGATGGCATCATCTTCTGTTTGGTCTTTAAAATCTAGAGCCTTCTGTATAGTCAATGGGGATCTGATATTGTCAGTAAGGTATGACACAGGGCGGTGGTTAGTTTTTATCATTGTAAGACTTGGCTGTGCTGGAGGGTATAGAACTAGATTTTTAATATCTGGTCCTCTAGTTATAGTCATGTTTCCCTGCCGACAACCAATGTAAGCATCGACAGTAGCAAGCTAAGGTCTACCTAAAATTAGCGGATGTCCATCCAGTAGGGTTTTTGGATTAATTATCAGGAAATCGGTTGGGTATTCCCAGGAATCTACAGAAACCATGACATCGTATAGAGTACCTTCCGGTCGAACTACAGATTGGTCGGCCAATTCTAACAAAGTAGAAGTAGGTTCTACCGATGTAATGCCGAGCTTTTGGCAAGTAGATGTTGTGAAAATATTAATTACATCTCCTAGATCAACTAAAGCATTAGTCAGGGTCTGACCATAGATTTGAATAGTTACGATTGGATTTCCCGGATCTTCATATTTAATGGGTGTCTCCTTTCCTGATAACAGGTCAGATAAAGTACTGACTACTTGGACTCTTGGGTTAGTGGTTGCATTCCTCGATTTTTTTATGCACAATCCTTTTATAGTTTTTGCGTATATAGGGATGTCTTGAATGGCTTGGAGGAATGGAATTCTTATGTACAGATTTTGTAACTCTCCCAGAATGTCAAAGTCTGGATATTGTATAGGTCGTGGTATGACTAATCGTTCCGGGAAGGGAGGAGAGTATGTACTTGCTTGATGATGGGTCTGCTCCTTATTTACACCCTCTTGTTCTAACGCATGTTCTATTGGTAACTGATCTTCAATGTGAACTGTTTTATCTCCCTCTGTTTCTATTATACGTCCAGATCTTAACTAAAGATCATTGCACTCCCTCAAGTCAGGTCCGATTTCTGATGATTCCATGATTTGGAGGGACTGGACCGGTCTATTATTTGGATTGGGATTGGGTTGGGATGGGAGTTACGGTCTCAGATTAGACTGGGGGTTTTGTTGTAAAGCTGGCAGAGTCGGTTGAGGGAGTGGAATAGTTCCTGTTGGCTGATATGTCGATTTTGGCCAGTTTGTATGCCAGGGTAAACCTTGTGAAGTAGGGGGAGTCCATTGTGGAGGATATGTGTTATTCTGCCAATATGGTGGGGCGTAAGGAAAATTTGGCCAGCCAAATTGGCTTGTCTGATTCATCCACGGATTTGGAGAAGGAAACGACTGTGATGACCAGTTAGAAAATGGGGGTTGAGATTGGTTTTGTCACATACTATATTGCTGAGCATTATAATGCGGAGGCTGGAAAGAAGAAGTTGGGCCTAAAAACATACCAGATTCCCTTGGTTGCCATTGGCGATGCTGGTTAATGAAGTATGCTGATTCTGGCTCTTCTTCTGCTTCCTTATATACTGCCTTCAATCCAAGAAGTGAGGGGCAGCTCTCAGTAAGGTGATCTTTTGTAACGATAGCACATGTTTGAACTGCATCCAGTGGGCATTCCTTGTGGCTATGTTTTCTTCTACATCGGGGGCAGAAAATTGCCAAATTTTGTTCCGCCTCCATCTGCTTCTGTTTAGCCTACACAATATCAAGTTGTGTAGTTAATGTCCCCAGAATATCAGTTTTAAAATTTTCTAATAAATTTCCAAGTTCTACACGTGTTACTCCTTCTGTTGATATTTTGTTATCTCTGACAAACCGATCATATTCTGTTGGTTTTATCCTTGTGCTGCCTCTCGAACTCCTGATACATAAATCAATGATGTCAACAAAATTCTCTTGATAAATATCCCCTTTTCCCATGATATTTAATGTTTCAATCCATTGTTCCTTCATGCCTCTGATCAATGCAGTTTTTAACACATTATCAGGCAGAGGTAGTGATGCATAGGGAGATCTCTGTAAATTATACTGAAAATGTTCTACGTATTCCTCTAATGTTTCATTTGGTCTAGCTGTCATTTGGAATATTTCCTCTTTTAATTCTCTAGACCTACAATAATCCTTATATTTCTTTAGGAAAGATTCTTTCATTTGTTACCAGTTATTTATGACTCCACCACCTAAACCCATAAACCATCTTAAAGCCGCCCCTTTCAAAGTGGAGGGGAACATTATTAATGTCTGGGGGTCAGTGGTGTAATCATATCCCCTGCATAGCACATCAAATTCAAATAAGAATGCATCAGGGTCCTCTGATGTAAGTCCGTGAAATGTAGGAATGTGTTGAAGAGGGATTGCTTTCATGGGCACATTTGCTGCGGAATCCACTATAGGATATTGCAATGTAGAAGTTTGAGTATTTGGCTGATTCTGCGCCATGGGTTCGAATATATGCCAATAACCTTCCGGGATTTCTAGGAGGGTATTCCTAGGCTGAGAAGGAACGACCTTGACAGGGATTGTTTTAATAGCACTTCCCCTATCTGGAATTTCTGTCTAAGGAAATAGGATGTCTTCAATAATAATTTTTACCGTGCTCCCCTTATCTGGACTATTTAATGGCTGAATTATCCTAGGAGGAGACCTTGGCTCCCCTACTTCCCCTATTTCCCCTTCTCCTTCACAAAGATTGCTTAGATTCCCTTCCTGCAGTCATTCTGGAATAGAATTGTCAATTTCTTGAAAGTCCTGTTCATCAGTCTGACTATGCACCTCAGCAAAGGCTACAGATGGTGATCCTGTGGCCTGAAGGGAGCTAGTAGGCTATTTAGAATTGATCTTCCTTGGGCCTACTGATGGGTGAGATTCAGTTTTCTTATAGATTTCGTCTATGAAGGTTGTTCGGCCAAGGGTCACCAGCCCTTTGGCTTTTTCGAGTTTGGATGGAGGTTTGATATTCTTTTCTGGATTTTTCTGCTTAGTCATGCACTCTAATAAACTACTAAATCCTATTCAGCCAGCAATTCTGCTAGGAGAGCGGATTGTGGAGCAGGTCTTTTACATGCTCCGTACGCAGGTTCTTACCTTCCGTTTTTAAAATCCAACTCTCCCCTAGCAAATTCGCACACTACTCTGTAAAAGACAAATGGCTATACTCTTTCCCCGGCAACGACGCCAAAATGTAGAGTTGTAACTAGGGTCTCTTTCACCTCTAATTATCCCACATTAATAAGTCAATCTGGGAACATTTTGTTATTGCAAAGAGTATCTCAATCCGGGGCTATTCGTCAGAGTAATGTTTAGTAGTACAGCGTTCAGAAAATACAAGAGTAAACGGATGCTAAACTATGACTAAATTACTTCAAAAGGATAAAATCACACAAGGCAGCTTATCAGTCAAGGGTGCGGAAGCGATAACCCATCCCTCTAGAAACTGATGGAAAGGAAATTAGAGTATGGACCATAGGTCTGGGAGCTAGGCAGCGACTGCTGAGGCTCACTACAGCCTTAGACCTTCTCTCAAACCAAAGCAGCAAATGCAAGTAAATGGAGAGGCAGAAAGTAAAATAGAACAGCAAATAGGAAATAGAACAACAAGTTTAAAATGGAACGACAGTAAATGGAACAGCAATCAAAAGAACTAAGTCTTGCGAGTCAGAACCAAACTTGCTCTATTGAACCAAACTCACACTCTGCGATGAAATAACAATCTTCTCTCTTAAGGAAAATTGGATGGAATGTACTTTATGGAACAACACTCATTGATGAATTATGGAACAACAGTAATCGATCATATATGCACACCTCACACTAATATAGTAATCTGACGATTAAAGATAATAAGACTATGTTTCCAAATAGAATAACATCACTTTCGGATTCCAATAATTGGGATTTCAAATGAATCCAATAATCGTAATATTCAGTACAGATGCTCTGTAACAGAAATAGCTGGTTTAGACTAATAACATGCAATCAACTCTGAAAAGATTCAATCATGCAATGCAGATTCACTACACGGATTTCCTGAAAGAATCATTAATGAATTAATTGTAGTAGAGCATGGAATAGCACATGAAAAGCATATCAGATTACCGAGCAATAAAGATAAGCAAACCACACAGAAATCAAGTTATAATGACACAAAATCAAGTGTCCTTCGAAGTCGAGCCCTTAGCTTCCAATGGTATATTGCCTTAGATTACTCCAGACGCAAAGATGAAATAAACACCAAGTCTTTTATATTAACGCATCAACAAACGTACAGTAAACCAGGTCTCAGTGAGACTCGATGATCAAAGTTTAGTCTGAAAACTGAAAGTTACAAAAAAAGTCCCTTTGCTTAACGATGCTGTTCCTTTTTATAAAAGTAACGACGGGGATATCTAGGTAACAAAAATAAGTAAAACACTGATCCCTCAAGATCAAAGATCCTGAGGGATTCGCCAAGCTGTTAATCCTTTACTTTTCTTTCCCTTTTCTGCCGAATTGGTATCCCTTCTTCCTTTCCTGGGTTGTTCTGCTTTGATCTGCTCGATCTTGTTTGCATCCGGTTCCCTTCTAGAGGGACAACAGTTATTCCTCCTCTGTCTTTCCCTTTTGAACAACAGCTCTTCATTTCCACCTTTCCCTGCATAGAAAAATGACAATTATCAGCGATTAAGCTTTCCATGTTAATTCTTACACATTTTATTAGAATTCTTTATTTCTTTGAGTTCATGATGCAGAAAAATGTTACAAATGTTACTGAAAAGCCACTAAATTGTTTGTCAAAAGCATACCTTTCGAGTGCTCCACATCGATTGGTTCCCTTATCGAAGCCTGTTAGATTTCTCATTTCAGGAAAAAACGATGGTGAACCAAACGCTTTCCAAGCAGTTGAGGAAAGGATACTCACAGAAGCCCCTTCATCAATGATGGTACCAACCATGACCATTCTGTAAGCTTGTACAATTATTCTGAATGGTACATTGGCTGGTAAACGGGGTCTGCCTAGTAGATTCCAATTGAAGGAAACGACTAGGTTGCTTGGTGGTGGGACTGAATAGATGGCTAGATATGACTCTGATGAAATTCGTTCTTGCGATAAAGGAACGGAAGGACTACCCGCAAGTTCATCAGAGTCTGTGTTGATGAAAAGAATTTGAACAGTGTCATTCTCTTTCTCTTCAGTGACGGTATCATTCGAAGATGAACACTCTGAAGGCAAGACCGGGTCAACTGCCGTATCAACCCTTTGAATTTCGTCTGGTATGGATTCATAGGGTTCATTTTCAATGATATACGTTTCGGCCGACCATAAAGATGGGCCAGCCAGATTTTCAACCAGTGGAGGACTTGGAAAGAGTTTTTTATATCCAGGAGGAAGTTGTAGCGGTGAAACCAGACGATCATCCAAAAATCTTTTAGCCTCATTAAGGAAGGGACAACGGTGGATGGTGTGACTGCCTTCACACAACTTACAAGGAAGTTTAGGATTCCTTCTTTGTCCATGTGCTTCACTTTCACTGGTTGATGGTGAGCATTCAACATGATCGCCAGACGTTGATGCTACCGGATTGTGCAAACAAGGAGACCAGTCCCTTAATATCCGAGGGATGCAGGGACAATCTTGATGATAGTTGTATCCATTGCAAATGAAACAAGGAGATTTAGGTTTTTGATTGTGCGGTGTGATAATTTTCGCTAGACGATACTTGGTTTCTCCCTTTCGATTTTGGTTCCTTTTTCTTCTTTTCCTTTTTCTCTTTCTGCTTCTTCTTCTTCTAAGTTACTTGATTTTTAGCTTTATCGGCTTTATCAAGTGAAGAGGAAGGAGGAGAGTGAGAATCAGATGAAGTAGAAGGTTGGGAGGCAACTCTAGTGTCGTCTAGTTGTTGATTAGGCTGTTCAAGAATTACGGGATTCTAAACGACAGAGGTAGAGAAGAGCTAGACAGGCAAACCAATTGTCAATCCTGGAAGTGACAAAGTGGCCATATGGGATGGACCAACATCTCCCCAAGAGGAGAAGGGACTAGGACTTCCTTCACGGGGAAATCCTTGGTTGGTAGACTCCATTTTCTCAACCTGAAGATCAAAGGGGGAATTTGTGATGTTATTCCGATTAAAATAATTTTTTATACGCTTTGACACAACTTGTTTTTTCAATTTTAAAGAGTCGAGAAAAAACAAAAGATGACTCTAGTCGCCTTCGATTTTTATTGAGCCTGAAGTGACAAGTGCTCAGAGGACCTTTTCCTTTAAGGAGTCTAAAAAGGAGCAAAATGGACTTCTCTGGAGATCTAGGCAGAGAGGATTACCAAACCAATCACAAAACTGCAGAATACTTTTTACGGTACAACAGTCAATCTTCCCAAATGCTGTGTTCGATGCATTGCGATCGATAGGGCGGAAAACACGGCTTCCTAAGGATAAAGGATGTAGCCTATTGTGGTCTCCCAATATATACTCAACGGTATGTGGGAGCACAAGTCCATACTGGAACTTGCTGTCTCAGAGTGGAGGAATCACCCAACTAACACTGAAAGCAACAGTTACCAGGTTTTACGACGCCGGAATACGTCTCTAGCCTAGACCTCTAGATGTTGTCCGTTAAGTTCCAAAGCGTTGTTAGATTCACTGAATTTATTTTAAGTTGATCTTGCTTAACAGTTTTCCTTTCAGGTTCACTACGTGATGTATATATAATTCCTAAAATGCAGTCTAAGATGATAAACAAATATTTGATCTTCTTTCAGCAATGAAAATCCTAGCTACTAACGGGAAGAAAGTCAAGAATCTTTTCTTCAAAGAGCACAGAGCACACGCTAAATGCACAGTCCTAAATCAAGCCAAGCAATCAAAATGCAAATGCACATGCATGTATTTGTTTTTATCTCTCTTAATGTGTGAATGACGTTAAGAAAGCTATGTGAAAAATTGAATTACTTTTAAAGCGACAGTACTCAACAAAATTCTTTTTCAAAACGAAGTGAAAGCAAGAGAGACACTTTGTAATTTTGAAATGGAAATTGCTTTTCAACACTTTAAAAATAATAATTCAAATCCTATGCAACAGTAACTGTATAATCGACTATCCAGAACAATGGAATTGCTTTCTAAAACTAAAAATGATAGCTACGACACTTTCAGATCTAGAGACGACAGTTCGACTATGCTACTTTTTGCAAAAGAGAACTAAAAATGACGCACAATACATAAAAACATTTATAGTTCTTTTCACTAAGGAGGCGAAATAATGCAAGAGAAGGGGGTTTTCACAGAAGTACACTGACTACAAACAACAAAACTCTTGAATAAGACTGAAAATAGTGAGAAAAATCCATAGTTGGAGGGTAAAGTTAACCCTCCCTTACCATCGCACCTGTTACACAGTGAACTCAGTATGCAGCGCACCTATTGCACTCGGGAAGTGCGATGCGTGCAGACTGCCTTGAAGGCAGGGTGCGATGGTAGCAATGCGAGACTTTGAACGTGATTTCACTCACAGTTTGCAATCTAGTTCAAGTGTTTAGGCTGAATAAGTAAAGATCAGTGTATGTAAAACACAGGGGTGATCTAAGAGGTTACTAGAGCCACCACTCAGGGCAATTAGATTGCTTGCAGATATATTGTTTAATTCATAAACAAGACACGGAGATAGAGTGAAACAACATTGATCTACTTTTCATTTGTATGACAAATGCAGTTCGAAGGCTAGCTGGCTTGACTTCAGGCTCCGTCTGTATGTTTATAAAAGAAATAAGGATAGATAGGCTAACAAGTAATCTAGTCGCTTCCCAGTGGAGTCGCTATTTTGTTATCCAATAATAGTGTCCACTCGCATGCTGCTATTCCCACTAAGATGGGTGGCTATCTTAGAAACAAACAATCAAAGTCTACTATTGCTTCCTTTTATGAAAATAGATGAGAGAAGAACCGAGAGGGCCAACCTGAGTCTTGCGTTCAATTTCCTCTCCTTCTTGATAGAGTTTTGCCGCTTCTTCTTTGTGTGCCCAGCTTCAAAAGGACCTGTGGAATCACAGCAACATACTACTATGCAAGAAACAAGGATCTAAATTCATAAATAATGCAGGATCAGATGTGCATTAACCATATACATGCATATATA
>APFE030891340.1:0-27444 GCA_000404065.3 Pinus taeda
GAATTGGTATAAAAATACATCAAAGGGAAGGCCTAAGGGAGGAGAGATCATAGAGCAAGGTTATTATACTGAGTTTTTCCCCTGATCAGGTCTGAAGACCCTTGTGCCTTCTGCACTTCCCCCATCTTGTACAAGAAACCCTTGTGTCCTTCTGATTGGATGTTCATTCTTTAGCCATGACATCTTGGAGTGAGTACTGGAAGGTGACCTACTAGAGGCTTGAGGCGGGACGGATCGAGAAGGAGGCTGAGCTTTGAGCCTGCAGGAGTGCTTCAGGTGATATTGCTCTTTTTTCATGCTATTCTATTTGTCTAATAAAGAAACACGTCTTGTTCCCGAAACGCTTCTTTCTTTATGTTAATGATGTTCACATTTGAATTTCATGCATTAATAGATGTTAGAAGTTTGTAACTAACTCCTCTCTTACATAACATAAAGATCATTTTTTATGTAAATATTTGTCCATATACTGCTGCAATCTTTGGAATTGTTGTTTTTGCAGGGCAAAGGAGCGGAAGGGACGTGAAGAAGGGTTTGCACCCTTGAGTAACTACCCAAACGTAGGACCTCAGGTATGTCCTTCTCACCCTAGAAGTAGTCTTTTATAGCATAAACGGCTGTGTGTGTGTATGTTTCTTGACTTAGACAACTTTCAGTCTGCTAGGGTTCCACCCAAGAGCCTTAGGGGATAATATCCCGCAACACACCCCAGAAGCCTGATGCAGGAGCATCCAGCTCCGAGGAGACAGAAGGTGGTTGACGCTCTCGTGGAGAGACAAAAACAAACAATCATACATGCATAGCTGGACAGGTTGTTAGACTTGTCAGTTATTTTACTTTTCTTTATTATTTGTTTTATTTTCCAGAAGGTCGTTAGGACCATGGCAATTACAAATTTTGAACTGTTTCTTTTTAATTAGGAATTAGTTAACAGTAAAATAGGTTAACAGTAAATTAGCATTTTTACCGGAGGGTCGTTAGAACCATAGAAGCCACAGAATATAAATTGTATTAGTTAGGAACAGTTAATGGTTAACCAACAGCTTGTAAAGAAACTGGTGGACAGTTACACAATTCTGGTTGAGACAATTCAACCTGAACAGAAGAACAGTTGTGCTTCCGAGAGATTAAAAAGGGAAAAGCAAAACAGTGTAGGGATTCCTCAAACAGAGAAAAGAATATACAGTCATTTGAAATAAAAACTTGTTTTTATCAATTGAAGCACCACTGTACAGATTAATTTCATGCATCAATATATATATATAATATATATATATATAATGTGTAACTAAATTACGTTGAAATAACAAAGACAGCAAGTATTCACAGGAAAAGCAGGGCGCTGCTACAAAGATCACTTCCAGACAAAGGAAAACGAGTAATTGCAAACGCAGGCTACCAATCAGAAAAGCTCATTTGAAACAGAGCTTCGAAACAGAGTTTTCAACCAAAAGAACGATACAACCGAACAGAGCTAAAGAGTTGCCACAACGAGGAAGCACCCGAACACGGTCGGTGCGAACGAGGGTTTCAAATAACCAAGCACCAACATTACAGGACGAGGGTTTCAAACAACCAACTATCAACATTACAGAACAAGGGTTTCAAATAACCAAACACCAGTATTACCGAACGAGAATTTTGATAACGAAGACAAATGTACAGAATAACAGAAGAGTTACACAGTCGAGAGAAGCACTTTTTCTCACCGCTCAGGTGACAAACTATTATAAAACGAAGTCTCAGAACCTTTACAGAGTTACAGTCAAGCTAATAAGGAAAGACCCTACCCGTAGAAAAGGACTGGGAGAGTTCGAACGATTGCCAAAGACCACAGAGAGTGTCAAGCAACGGAGACCAGATACCTCGAGCAACCTGCAAACGGAATGGAGACAGGTTAATACCAATTGCAGTCACAGAACAACTATTAAACACATCAAATGAACGAGCTATGAAACGCGGGACCTCACCTGGAGTTGAGGAGGCAGCATCGTAAAGAAAAACGATCATTATAACCCTGAAGACAAGGAGCGAGGGCGTTAGGGTCTGAAGGAGAAGTGGCAATCAAGTTTAGCATGGAACCATAGCCTACCTTAGTAGCAGAGTTGAAGCGCAATAGATTGGTGGGGACCCTGTCACAAAACAAACTCACAAATTAACCAACAAGAACCAACATTTAAATGACAGAGACTACTTAACAAACAGCAAGCTAAAAGATTATTACAGTGCAGGAGCGGACGGTGTCGCCATAGTCGTTGTAACCCTACTTCGAGAGCGGCGGAGGACCGAAAACATCCATAGAACACAGTGTTGGAATCAGAGTGGCGGAGGTGCGGAAAAACCCCACAGAGCAGAGCTGAGGTTTAACACAGTGAAAAGCGAAAATGGCAATCAAGCGGGTCTAGGGTTGACAAAAGGCAAATGACCGGATAAGGGAAACCCGCAGGTGGAAAACCCTAACCGGCGCTACAAGTCAGAACCCCAAAAAAATATCAGGGGAGTGTACACCAACATTAAAGTCCAACGGCTATCATACTGAATGCACCAAGTCTTGTCACTTAAGTTGTGTTGGAAAAGGCGGGAGGCCATCAGATAAGAGGGAGAGCATAGTATTCAATATCAGTTCAATATGCATGTCGTTATAGACATTAGCTCGCCCTTCGAGCTCTTGATCAACCAGTAATGACTGGAGAGAAGAACATCAGGTTATACTCCTTGCTTTACCGATAGGTTAGGTTGAGGGAGATAGAGCATTTTTGCATTCGGCTTTGTCCCCCATATCTGCTTCCCTTTAATTAGTCGTGTTAATGTACATAGGTAAATGTTGGGTATAAGGACGTATTGAATGGTTGTGCAATGCACGAAAGCCACATTTGGCAAGATGACTCTACAACCAATGCAGAACGTGAGAAATAATGATCACTTGGGATAATCTTTTAAAGATCATTCTTGAATGGTTGTTGTATTCAACTGAGCAAGAATTGATAGACGTGAATGGGAGAACACGACACTCAGATCAATATCTACAACTTTGTCCATTTTATATCTTTGGTGGCCAAATAATGTGATTAGCCTGGTCAAGGAAGGAATCTCCAGGCTTGAATATTTAATCAACCACAGACGTTGTGATCAATATGCAAGGACTATCCAACTTACCATATCAACAAATTTCGAGAGAACAGTCAATCAGCCACAAACGTCGTCATCTTCTTGCAAGCAATTGCCACAGTTATCCACGTGAATAGTCAATCAACCACAGACGTTGTGAGCATGCAACGAATTTCCATACTTATCCACGATTGAATGTTCAATCAACCATTCACGTCAAGAAATTTCCACACTTATCACATACTACGATTGTGGTCATTAGAGTCATGGTTTTCTAGAGTCATCTTCTTCTCATTAAATGAAGACTAAACCGAACACTGGGAAAAAAAATATTTCACTAAAAGAATCAATCAACCACAAACGTTGTGCTCATGTAATCAATCAACCACATCATTCAACCACAAACGTTGTGGTCATGTAATCAATCAACCACAGACGTTGTGGTCATGTAAGAATTTTCCACACTTCTCCACGATTGAATATTCAATCAACAAGGAGTTTCCACACTTATCATATCAACAAATTTCGAGAGAACAGTTAATCAGCCACAAGCGTCGTCGTGCTCTTGCAAGCAATTGCCACAGTTGTCCACGAGAATAGTCAATCAACCACAGACGTTGTGCTCATGGAAGGAATTTCCACACTTGCGAAGGAGAATAGTCAATCAACCAAAGACGTTGTGATCATGCAACGAAGTTACACACTTATCCACATTTGAATGTTCACTCAACAATTCACATCAAGAAATTTCCACACTTATCACATATTTCCAATTTTCCTCACTCTCGTGGTCCTTGTTAATGCTATAGTCTTGAATACCTACCAATCTACACCATGTACCATTTTTCATAAACTCTTATAGAACTATAAAAATAATAATAATTCTTCAAACTCTTTCGGATCAATAATCACTTTTTACATCACCCTGTGTGGGTAGGTTGTGGAGCATTACAATTTTGTTGGTGAAATGAAATTTGTTACAAAACAGGTCTAATTTCCCTGAACTACTAGACGAAACGAACATGTTGGATTTCTTCTGTATTTCAAGAATTACTTAATTCTTCCATTTTAAAGATCAAACATGAGCGCCACATTGAGGGGCATTGTGGAAGGCGATTGTTGAATTCGTTTCATTCAAATGAGCACCAAATTAATATATATATATATAATATATAACATATATATATATATATATATATATATTATATTATATATATACAATATAATATATATAGTTTTGCTCTTGATTGGATCATGTGCCAAGTTGGCACCACGATTTTGTGGACCCTTCAGTATTGTTGAGAGGATTGGGCCAGTAACCTATCGACTTGCATTGCCTCTGATCGTGAAATTTCATGATGTTTTCCATGTGTCATTACTTAAGAAGCATGTTAAAGATGATAATCATGTGATTGACTGGTCTGTATTGTAGGTGGAACCAGATGGAGAATCCCAGCCAAAGCCTTAGTGTATATTGCCAAAAAAGGTGCTCATGCTCCGGAACCGAGCAATCAAGCAAGTTAAGGGGTAATGGAATCACTTTGGGCCCAATGAAAATACACAAGAGATGGGGGATTAGATGCAGACTATATATCCTTCCTTGTTTATCGGTTGAGGCAAAGCAATTTTGGTATGGTGTTTTGGTATATGTTTTGGTGATTCTAGTATATGTACATATGTATATGGATGTAAATACCATCATGAGCTATTTTATAAAGCTCCAGTAAGCAGTATGGGTGTCATGTCATTATGATGTTATGTTTTTTATGTTATCATGTTGTTTTGATTCTCAGCAGGTTGATCATTGTAAATACTACAATGAGCTATGTTATAAAGATGCATCGACAATATTTTTTTCTTGCAGCAGTCTTGTAGTTATAGGTGTTGTTGAACACCAATGACGGTGTTCCCCCAAGGGGGGGAGGCGGGGCTTCTGTAACAGCCCTGGTGAAAATTCCATGTAATAAAAGCTAATAAAGGAAAAATAATAACCATGGTTGATGGGATACTTATTCCAAGCTAAATGTTGGGCAAGGCATCCTAATGTGGGTGTTCATTAGTTTATTATGGCTAAGGAAATTACAAATACAATGGCTAAGGCTTTGGAAATGAAAAATAGAATTTTGCAAATTTATTTATGAAAATAATTGAAATTAGGCGAAAATGGAGGTGAAAGGTCACATGTTGCATGCGAGGAGGAAAATGAAGGAAAATAATGGAAAATGAAGAAAATAGAGGCCTCATTAATAAAAAGGCTGTTGAGGATCAGTTGGTAACCTTTTGTCAGCTCAGTTTTGGATCTCTCTCATTATTCTCTCTCCCTCTCATACTCTTGGATACTTAGAGTTTTCTTGGAGCAATCTTGGAGGGTGTGGCATACTTGGTTTTTCAAAGAAAGAAGGATAAGGAAGAGTAGGGAAGCGCAAGAGGACATGTAGATTAGCAACTACTGTGGGATTTGCTTGTAGGTACCGAGTTGAATGTATGTTTTCCTCACTATTTTTGGCATGCATGGCATATGCATGTGGATTTTTGGTCATGATCTATCACTGGCATGGAGAATTTCCTCGATTGGTAGTGAATTCCCTAGCCTTTCCATTTCCTCGATAGCAATGGAAATTTCGAGTTTATTTACTTGCTTTGTTTTGGATGGTTCTCATGTTTACCAAGTGCAAACATTTAATTAAGTTAAGTTTGGCATTTTAAAAGAGATTTTTTATATTTATCTTTTTAGAAGTTTATTAGTTTTATAATTAAGTTAAGATAAATTTATATTGATTTATTATTAATTAAATATATGATTTTTTTTTAATATTTAATATTTGAATAATGTTGAAAACATAAATGAAAATATTTTTTATATTAAAGTTGAAGATATTATATATATTGGAGTTGAGTTTGAGTAATTTTCAATTTTTAAATTATGAATATTCAAGATTTGATAATCTTGGAATGTTTTTCCTCTAATACATAGTCCAACAAATAATACACAAATCTTCAAATATTTTTTTATAATACACAATCCAACAAAAAATACAGATATTATGCAAATCTTTTTTCAATTTCTTTAGTCTCTTCCTGAACAGGCATGTCAAGGACTTTTTTCAAACATTAACCTCAAAATAAGTCTACAACATTTCAAAACAATTGTCACTAGTATGTATAGCAACTATGGCAAATTTATATGATGTTAGGACACACTCCCATATTATAATTATAATAATATATGTAATAACTTTATATATATAATTTATATTATAATCATATTTTATATATATAATATATATATATATATAATATATATATATATAATATATATAGTGACTTATTAATAATTTTATATTTTATTATAGTATTAATGTTGTATTTATTTTAATTAGTCAAATTGATTTGAGATTAGACATTTTCTGCGCAAAAAGGCATTAATGGTGGAATTGAATGTTATGCAATGGTTATTTACCATTTTTAGGAAATTGGACAACACATTTTCATATTGTATAGATCGTCGGATATCCGACGCCGACGATAAAAGAACATAGGTCAAATATTCAAAGGCAAGAAAGATTATAAGAAATTGTCCGACGACGACGATAAAAGAACATAGGTCAAATATTCAAAGGCAAGAAGGATTATAGGAAATTGTCGGATAATCAGGGATAGGATAACTGTTGAATATTTGACTAATACATAGCTATTTTCGGATATTCGGTGACAACTAGGATTATCGAAACAAAAAAAACAAAAAAACTCATTTAACTTCTGGCACTTTTTCCGATTTAAGTCATTCGGTCAAATTCCACCTTCGGAATTTTCGCCAATACATAGCTATTTTTGGATATTCGGTGACAACCAGGATTATCGAAACAAAAAACAAAAAAAAAATTCATTTAACTTCTTGTACTTTTTCCGATTTAAATCATTTGGTCGAATTCCACCTTTAGAATTTTCGCCAGAATAATAGCGTTCCTTAAAGGCATTTGGTTGATTTTCTAAGTAGCTTTCTTAAACTATAGCTAAGTAGATAAGAAATTCAAATTTAATTACTTCTCAATTCCTTTTTAATTGTTATATCTATAACTTTCTCTAATTTCATATCAAGATTTTGAAAAAAACTTTCATTTTCTTGAGAATTAGATAAGTATATGTTCATCATAACGAGGCATCATAAACTTTTATCCTCTTGATATATTGATTGAGGATTAATGTGAAGAAACTATAATATATAGAAGTATGTGGTTGGGTAGGTGGGTCCATTCGTTCAACAATTTTACATGTTTTGTTGATGTATTTGCATGTATCTTGTATTTAATATGGAGATAAGAAAATGCAGAAGATAATAATGCTATTTATGGGAGATAAGAAATGTGATGATTAACCATTTATGTTGTAAAAAATATATATAAATGATGAGTGAGTGAGTATGATTTCTTTAGAAATGTTTAAGAATAATAGTAAGGTGATAGTTGTAACATATTTTTTTGATAAAAGATAACAAAATCTGTATTATTGTTTTTATGTGTAGATTGAATAATTTAATCAATTTGTCTTCACTTACATGGTTGAAATAACAATAAAAGAAATTTGAATGTGGTTACTTATAACACTTTTTTATTATACAAATAATTTATAATTTTTTTGTTATGAAAATTGTTGAGATCTTTTTATAAAAAATTTGCTTTTATTTATGTTGATAGACAACTTTTATGGAACATTTGGTCATAAATCTAAATCTTTATTTGGTCATAAATCAAAGATATTGACCTATTCTCGTGATCAATACTTACATTTTTACATTTACCTAATACAATAATGGAATCACCACACAAATTATCAAATAACAAATAACACCATGTGAATCAACCCATTAATTTTAAAAGGTAAAAAATAACTATTAACATATATCAATCATATTTATTAATATAATCTTATCTAATTCCTAGTATTTAAATTATAATGAGTTATAAGTATAATTTTATTTGTATTTTAAATTAATTAAATATTAATGATTAAATCTAATCATTCATATATAATTTTAAAAAAAATCATTAACCCATAAGAAAAAGTATATTAACATTCATATATCAAAACAGAAAGCTTCAAACAAACTTGAAAAAACAAGCAAATCTTTTTTCATATTTACTTAATCTCAATATATTAGTTAGTAATTTTCTTACTTCATTTTTACCAAATATATAATTTTATACCTTTATATGTAGATAAAGGATTTTGTGAAATCTAAGATGATATTAAAATGTAAAAGTGTAGTTTAATTGTCTTATGTTTTGATTTTTTTGAGTAAATTTAGTGGTTAATGCATTTGTTAGATCGTAAATTTTAGTTATATATTCCTCACAATTCATGTGCTCCAAAAGTTTTTCGGGCATTCAACCCATTTATAATTTCAAAAAACTACAATCATAAATAGTAGAAAAATATAATTATAAATAACTAAAAAATAAATATTGCCTTTTAGGCCCTATATTGAGAATTTACCAGAGTATTGATTTACAACCTGTTTTTTTTTTTGCCTCTCTGCAGGTCATCCCACAGAAATTATTGATTAGGAGATTGAGCCTATAACTCTATATAATAGAGAGAAGAGAGAGGCGAGGGAAAATTCATAGTGAGATAAGAGGGAGAGCATAGTATTCAATATCAGTTCAATATGCATGTCGTTATAGAGATTAGCTTGCCCCTCGAGCTCTTGATCAACCAGTAATGACTGGAGAGAAGAACATCAGGTTATACTCCTTGCTTTACCGATAGGTTAGGTTGAGGGGGATAGAGCATTTTTGCATTCGGCTTTGTCCCCATATCTGCTTCCCTTTAATTAGTCGTGTTAATGTACGTAGGTAAAGGTTGGGTATAAGGACCTATTGAATGCTTGTGCAATGCACGAAAGCGACATTTGGCAAGATGACTCTACAACCAATGCAGAACGTGAGAAATAATGATCACTGGAATAATCTTTTAAAGATCATTCTTGAATGGTTGTTGTATTCAACCGGGCAAGAATTGATAGACGTGAATGGGAGAACACGACACTCAGATCGATATCTACAACTTTGTCCATTTTATATCTTTGGTGGCCAAATAATGTGATTAGCCTGGTCAAGGAAGGAATCTCCAGGCTTGAATATTCAATCAACCACAGACGTTGTGATCAATATGCAAGGACTATCCAACTTACCATATCAACAAATTTCGAGAGAACAGTCAATCAGCCACAAACGTCGTCGTCTTCTTGCAAGCAATTGCCACAGTTATCCACGTGAATAGTCAATCAACCACAGACGTTGTGAGCATGCAACGAATTTCCATACTTATCCACGATTGAATGTTCAATCAACCATTCACGTCAAGAAATTTCCACACTTATCACATACTCACGTCAAGAAATTTCCACACTTATCACATACTACGATTGTGGTCATTAGAGTCATGGTTTTCTAGAGTCATCTTCTTCTCATTAAATGAAGACTAAACCGAACACTGGGAAAAAAAATATTTCACTAAAAGAATCAATCAACCACAAACGTTGTGCTCATGTAATCAATCAACCACATCATTCAACCACAAACGTTGTGGTCATGTAATCAATCAACCACAGACGTTGTGGTCATGTAAGAATTTTCCACACTTCTCCACGATTGAATATTCAATCAACAAGGAGTTTCCACACTTATCATATCAACAAATTTCGAGAGAACAGTTAATCGGCCACAAGCGTCGTTGTGCTCTTGCAAGCAATTGCCACAGTTGTCCACGAGAATATTTGCTTGCAACAGTTGTCCACGAGAATAGTCAATCAACCACAGACGTTGTGCTCATGGAAGGAATTTCCACACTTGCGAAGGAGAATAGTCAATCAACCAAAGACGTTGTGATCATGCAACGAAGTTACACAATTATCCACATTTGAATGTTCACTCAACAATTCACGTCAAGAAATTTCCACACTTATCACATATTTCCAATTTTCCTCACTCTCGTGGTCCTTGTTAATGCTATAGTCTTGAATACCTACCAATCTACACCATGTACCATTTTTCATAAACTCTTATAGAACTATAAAAATAATAATAATTCTTCAAACTCTTTCGGATCAATAATCACTTTTTACATCACCCTGTGTGGGTAGGCTGTGGAGCATTACAATTTTGTTGGTGAAATGAAATTTGTTACAAAACAGGTCTAATTTCCCTGAACTACTAGACGAAACGAACATGTTGGATTTCATCTGTATTTCAAGAATTACTTAATTCTTCCATTTTAAAGATCAAACATGAGCGCCACATTGAGGGGCATTGTGGAAGGCGATTGTTGAATTCGTTTCATTCAAATGAGCACCAAATTAATTATTTATATATATATATATATATATATACTATATATAATAAAATAAAATATGTTAAATTCAAATTATATTATATATACTATATATATTACGCTCAATTTAAAATATGATATTTGCTCTGAAATTTAATTGATGGGAAAAAATAATAATTTTAAATTAATTAAATTTAAAATATAAATATTTTATATTTATTCCTTTTAACACTAATACTATACTTTTCTTATTATATTTTTAATATAATATTATAATAATTTTAATAATTAAATTTATGTTATTTATATTTAAAGTCATTGGGTTTTGTAAATTTTCAGTACATATAAATTTTACAATAATATATATAATATATGTTTTAGAATATTATATAATAAAAAACAATTTTTTAAAATGTGTATATTATAGAATACTATTTTTGATAACATTGTTGATTTGAAAATGTACATACCAAACATCATTTCATTAATTTCCACGAGCTCTAAATAAATTATTTATAAGCAATTACAATTTCTAAGAAATAATTAAATCATGAAAAACTTATCATCACTTCACATTGCTAGAACCTAGCATTATTTAACTCAAGTCATTAGATCAAGTCATGAACTTTCCATTCCCTCAAACGTTAACGTAATGACATGAGTTTCAACTCCGGTGCTGAAATGAGACAAGTATCCAAGAATTCATCCATAGTGGTGTACTTATAATCTCCATAGAATTGAGAAGCCTCCAATTCTTCATATCACAATTCGAAACTGGTTTGATAATCTTGAACAAAAATGCTATGCAGAACTGAGATACATTGAAGAATAGAAGATTTGGGAAGATCATCTAGAAAAGTACATCTTTAAATATTTTGAAAAAATACACCACTCAAAATAAGAGTGTTACATTTAATAATATATATTTTTAGATAATCTTGTCAACTAAATATTATGGTGAACTTAAACACATTCAAAGATAGAAGATTTGTGAATATCCCGAGTGGTTGGGATGGCACGATATTTGCCTCCCCAGACGGGGATCGACCCGCCACACATATGCCTTGCCGTCTTCGACGCAGCTATTGTATTCTTCGGCCGATGTAATATATTATGAATATTGTATATACCGTAGTTAATATAGCTTCTTCAGAGGGTCTTACCCCTCATTAAAAAAAAGAAAAGAAAGGAGATTTAGAAAAATCTATTACTAAATATTTTGAAAAAATACATCACTTGAAATAAAAATTTGTTATATTTAATAATATATCTTTCCAGATGATCTTTTTAACTCTTTTATCCTTCTATACATCATTACATTTTTAAATACAATTATTAATTTATAACATTTAAAAGGAAAAATATAGTCTCCCTATCTTGAACATCCATTTTAAATATAATTAATATTTTTATTTTAATTAAATTTAAAAATGTTTTAAAATAAAATGGACTAAAGCGAAAACAAAGCCAATTTCCCATTAAAATATAAAATTATTACAAAATTTATGTTTTAAATTATTCCAAAATTTACAATGGGATTACGCTTAGGTTTCGGTCTCTCCTCAACCTCTGCGATGACAATCGGGAGAAAAACTTTAAAGTGCATCCACGGCACAATATTTAGAGCTTATAACTTACCATTTAAAACGAAATGTTTACATATCTCAACGGCATTTCGTGGTTAAAAATCTTTGAGCTCATTTTGGCTTTGATATTAAACTTTATCTTCACTCATATATATACATATATGAAATCTTTTATAATTATATGCGAAATATTTTTGAATAAGATGTTTATACTAATAATGTTATTAATAATGAAATGTCTAAAATAGCTTTTCTGGTTAAAGATAATAATATTTTTTTAAAATTTTACATAAAAAATTATAATTTCAAATTAAAAATTAATATATTATTTAAACTAATATAAACTAAATATATTTATAATAATTACATTAATTAAACATAAATTATAAAAACTAAATATTTCCTACATTAAATACATTAACTAAACATCTACTTATACTACAAATTAAGATGCATAACCTCAATTATATAGATCTATACCCCAATGCTATGATTTGAAAAAAAGCCAATTCTTGTTTGGTTTGGTTTGCAATATTTATTATTATTAAATATAGTATTGTTAAAATTTTAAGCAGAAGAGTGATTAAATATTTTTAAAATTAAATTATTATGTTATATGGTTTATATAAATGGTGGTTCAAGTGAAATAGTTTTAAAAAAGATGAAAATTTTTATTAATAAAAAAAAGCGGTTTTCAGATTTATAGATGATTGAGATTCTCAATCAATTTTTATAAATCTGTAACAACAAAAGAATATAAGTTTTTTCTGAATGTAGAAACATGGTTATTCTAAATGAAAATTTTCTATAAATAATGAGTGAAACCTATCAAAAGTGAATAATCTTTTAAAATACATCCAAAAACATTATAGATAAGATGCCACACTTCCAAGTAACATGGTATGAAAAATCTCAATACATAAAAGAATATAAAAATAGCTAAAAATTATTTTCTAGTATTTTATAAATTAATTCAATATTCTTTTAACTTAAAAATCTAATTCAATATTGTTTTAACTTATTTTATATAACTTACTAAAAAACTTTACAAAATAACTCAAATCATTTGCCAATATTTTAAAAATATTGAATTATTTTAAAATAAGAAAAAAAATCTTAAAATTTACCTAATATTCAAGAATACTTTAAAAATTATATTTTAATTATAATTTACCAATTATATATTAATTTACTAATTATACATGCTAAAACGTAACATCCAATAATAAATCTATATCATCAAACTCCTAACTCATCATAATAATAAATCTATATCATCAAACTCTCTAACTCATCATAATCCATGAAACCAAATAACCAAATAGAGTGACTTTTGATGCTTAATTGTCTCAAAACCATAGCATGAAAAGTGTAAATACCGCTTTATCACCCTTTATCATAATCAATGGTGATAAATATGATAGCAAGGCACCGCCTGATTTTCACCTTGCCTCCATAATGCTTATTGAAAGATTACCACCGGCAGAGTCGACATTAAAAGGTGTCCTAGAATAAGTCGCTACTTCCAACGACTGAGCGTTGCTTGACGTGATGTTAAGGTCTTGAATAGGAGTAAATGTAGCACCTTCCAGTACACTCAGCTCATCTACGAAACGCGGCCTTGTGGGTGAAGGAATTTGTTGTTGCTCACCTGTCAGCATCATCACCACATGGGACATTGAAGGCCTCAACATTGCGGCTGCTTGAGTGCACAGAAGACCAATTTTAATCACTCTAATCCCTTCTTTGCACGAGTAACTGCCCTCCAATGTCGGATCCATAACTTCCAATGCTTTCTCTGCAGTATACAGTCTCCACGTCTGCTAATTGACCAATATCCACAAAACCATAAGACATAGTTAGCATGGAATCATAGTTCTTAAAAAATTTCTACTTTAAAGATGAGGTCCACATGTGCCCTACAACTTCAATGAGAAACTCCATGTCTTGTGGGACACTGTAGTACTTCAATTAATCAAGAAGAATCTAAAATCAACACATGATAGATAGAAGAGCTATGCAAACCGGGACAGGTTGTTCAAGTAGTTGTAGGTTGGGCAACAGGTGTACTTGTGCATCAAACCAACGAAGAGCTCCTTGTGGATTGGATCATGTGTCAAGATGGCACCATGGTTTTGTGGACCCTTCAGTATTATTGTGACGATTGGGCCAATGGTCTATTGACTTGCACTGCCTTCGACAGTGAAATTCCATGGTGTTTTCTAATTGTCATTTCCTAAGAAGTATGTTAAAGATGTTGATCATGTGATTGACTGGTTTGTATTGCATGTGGAACCATATGGATAATTCCAACCAGAGCCTTAGTGTATATTGAAGAAAAAGGTGGTCATGCTTCGGAACTGAGCAATCAAGTGAGCTAAAATGCAATGGGAGCACTTTGGGCCCGATGAAGCCACATGGGATACGGAGGATTAGATGTAGGCTGTGCATCCTTCCTTGTTTTCTGTTTGAGGTAAAGTAGTTTTGCTACGGATTGGATCATGTGCCAAGTTGGCACCACGATTTTGTGGACCCTGCAGTATTGTTGAGAGGATTGGGCCAGTAGCCTATCGACTTGCATTGCCTCTGATCGTGAAATTTCATGATGTTTTCCATGTGTCATTACTTAAGAAGTATGTTAAAGATGATAATCATGTGATTGACTGGTCTGTATTGTAGGTGGAACCAGATGGAGAATCCCAGCCAAAGCCTCAGTGTATATTGCCAAAAAAGGTGCTCATGCTCCGGAACCTAGCAATCAAGCAAGTTAAGGGGTAATGGAATCACTTTGGGCCAAATGAAAATACACAGGAGATGGGGGATTAGATGCGGACTCTGTATCCTTCCTTGTTTATCGGTTGAGGCAAAGCAATTTTGGTATGGTGTTTTGGTATATGTTTTGGTGATTCTAGTATATGTACATATGTATATGGATGTAAATACCACCATGAGCTATGTTATAAAGCTCCAATAAGCAGTACGGGTGTCATGTCATTATGATGTTATGTTTTTTATGTTATCATGTTGTTTTGATTCTCAGCAGGTTGATCATTGTAAATACTACAATGAGCTATGTTATAAAGCTGCATCGACAATATTTTTTTCTTGCAGCAGTCTTGTAGTTATAGGTGTTGTTGAACACCAATGACGGTGTTCCCCCAAGGGGGGGAGGGGGGGCTTCTGTAACAGCCCTGGTGAAAATTCCATGTAATAAAAGTTAATAAAGGAAAAATAATAACCATGGTTGATGGGATACTTATTCCAAGCTAAATGTTGGGCAAGGCATCCTAATGTGGGTGTTCATTAGTTTATTATGGCTAAGGAAATTGCAAATACAATGGCTAAGGCTTTGGAAATGAAAAATAGAATTTTGCAAATATATTTATGAAAATAATTGAAATTAGGAGAAAATGGAGGTGAAAGGTCACATGTTGCATGCGAGGAGGAAAATGAAGGAAAATAATGGAAAATGAAGAAAATAGAGGCCTCATTAATAAAAAGGTTGTTGAGGATCAGTTGGTAACCTTTTGTCAGCTCAGTTTTGGATCTCTCTCATTATTCTCTCTCCCTCTCATACTCTTGGATACTTAGAGTTTTCTTGGAGCAATCTTGGAGGGTGTGGAATACTTGGTTTTTCAAAGCAAGAAGGATAAGGAAGAGTAGGGAAGCGCAAGAGGACATCTAGATTAGCAACTACTGTGGGATTTGCTTGTAGGTACCGAGTTGAATGTATGTTTTCCTCACTATTTTTGGCATGCATGGCATATGCATGTGGATTTTTGGTCATGATCTATCACTGGCATGGAGAATTTCCTCGATTGGTAGTGAATTCCCTAGCCTTTCCATTTCCTCGATAGCCATGGAAATTTCGAGTTTATTTACTTTCTTTGTTTTGGATGGTTCTCATGTTTACCAAGTGCAAACATTTAATTAAGTTAAGTTTGGCATTTTAAAAGAGATTTTTTATATTTATCTTTTTAGAAGTTTATTAGTTTTATAATTAAGTTAAGATAAATTTATATTGATTTATTATTAATAATATAAATAATGATTTTAATATTAATATTGGAATAATGTGAAAACATAAAATGAAAACATTTTATATTAAAGTTGAAGATATTATATATATTAGAGTTGAGTTTGAGTAATTTTCAATTTTTAAATTATGAATATTCAAGATTTGATAATCTTGGAATGTTTTTCCTCTAATACATAGTCCAACAAATAATACACAAATCTTCAAATATTCTTTTATAATACACAATCCAACAAAAAAATACAGATATTATGGAAATCTTTTTTCAATTTCTTTAGTCTCTTCCTGAATAGGCATGTCAAGGACCTTTTTCAAACATTAACGTCAAAATAAGTCTACAACATTTCAAAACAATTGTCACTAGTATGTATAGCAACTATGGCAAATTTATATGATGTTAGGACACACTCCCATATTTAATTATAATAATATATGTAATAACTTTATATATAATAATTTATATTAAAACCAATTATATTAAGATAACTATATTAATTTTATATTTTATTATAGTATTAATGTTGTATTTATTTTAATTAGTCAAATTGATTTGAGATTAGACATTTTCTGCGCAAAAAGGCATTAATGGTGGAATTGAATGTTATGCAATGGTTATTTACCATTTTTAGGAAATTGGACAACACATTTTCATATTGTATAGATCGTCGGATATCCGACGCCGACGATAAAAGAACATAGGTCAAATATTCAAAGGCAAGAAGGATTATAGGAAATTGTCGGATAATCAACGGGATAGGATAACTGTTGAATATTTGACTAATACATAGCTATTTTCGGATATTCGGTGACAACTGGGATTATCGAAACAAAAAAACAAAAAAACTCATTTAACTTCTGGCACTTTTTCCGATTTAAGTCATTCGATCGAATTCCACCTTCGGAATTTTCGCCAATACATAGCTATTTTCGGATATTCGGTGACAACCGGGATTATCGAAATAAAAAAACAAAAAAACTCATTTAAATTCTTGCACTTTTTCCAATTTAAGTCATTCGGTCGAATTCCACCTTCAGAATTTTCGCCAGAATAATAGCGTTCCTTAAAGGCATTTGGTTGATTTTCTAAGTAGATTTCTTAAACTATAGCTAAGTAGATAAGAAATTCAAATTTAATTACTTCTCATTTCCTTTTTAATTGTTATATCTATAACTTTCTCTAATTTCATATCAATATTTTGAAAATAACTTTCATTTTCTTGAGAATTAGATAAGTATATGTTCATCATAACGAGGCATCATAAACTTTTATCCTCTTGATATATTGATTGAGGATTAATGTGAAGAAACTATAATATATAGAAGTATGTGGTTGGGTAGGTGGGTCCATTCGTTCAACAATTTTACATGTTTTGTTGATGTATTTGCATGTGTCTTGTATTTAATATGGAGATAAGAAAATGCAAAAGATAATAATGCTATTTATGGGAGATAAGAAATGTGATGATTAACCATTTATGTTGTAAAAAATATATATAAATGATGAGTGAGTGAGTATGATTTCTTTAGAATAACAGTTGTGCCTCTGAGAGATTAAAAAGGGAAAAGCAAAACAGTGTAGGGATTCCTCAAACAGAGAAAAGAATATACAGTCATTTGAAATAAAAACTTGTTTTTATCAATTGAAGCACCACTGTACAGATTAATTTCATGCATCAATATATATATATATATATATATATTCTTTGTAACTAAATTACGTTGAAATAACAAAGACAGCAAGTATTCACAGGAAAAGCTGGGCGCTGCTACAAAGATCACTTCCAGACAAAGGAAAATGAGTAATTGCGAACGCAGGCTACCAATCAGAAAAGCTCATTCGAAACAGAGCTTCGAAATAGAGTTTTCAACCAAAAGAATGATACAACCGAACAGAGCTAAAGAGTTGCCACAACGAGGAAGCACCCGAACAGGGTCGGTGCGAACGAGGGTTTCAAATAACTAAGCACCAACATTACAGGACGAGGGCTTCAAACAACCAACTATCAACATTACAGAACAAGGGTTTCAAATAACCAAACACCAGTATTACCGAACGAGAATTTCGATAACGAAGACAAATTTACATAATAACAGAAGAGTTACACAGTCGAGAGAAGCACTTTTGCTCACCGCTCAGGTGACAAACTATTATAAAACGACGTCTCAGAACCTCTACAGAGTTACAGTCAAGCTAATATGGAAAGACCCTACCCGTAGAAAAGGACTGGGAGAGTTTGAACGATTGTGAGAGACCGCAGAGAGTGTTAAGCAACGGAGACCAGCTACCTCGAGCAACCTGCAAACGGAATGGAGAAAGGTTAATACCAATTGCAGTCATAGAACAACTATTAAACACAACAAATGAACGAGCTATGAAACGCAGGACCTCACCTAGAGTTGAGGAGGCAGCATCGTAAAGCAAAACGATCATTATAACCCTGAAGACAAGGAGCGAGGGCGTTAGGGTCTGAAGGAGAAGTGGCAATCAAGTTTAGCATGGAACCATAGCCTACCTTAGTAGCAGAGTTGAAGTGCAATAGATTGGCGGGGACCCTGTCACAAAACAAACTCACAAATTAACCAGCAAGAATCAACATTTAAATGACAGAGACTACTTAACAAACAACAAGCTAAAAGATTATTACAGTGCAGGAGCGGACGGTGTCGCCATAGTCGTTGTAACCCTACTTCCAGAGCGGCGGAGGACCGAAAACATCCATAGAACACAGTGTTGGAATCAGAGCAGCGGAGGTGCGGAAAAACCCCACAGAGCGGAGTTGAGGTTTAGCACAGTGAAAAGCGAAAATGGCAATCAAGGGGTCTAGGGTTGACAAAAGGAAAATGACCGGATAAGGGAAACCGGCAGGTGGAAAACCCTAACCGGCGCTACAAGTCAGAACCCCAAAAAAATATCAGGGGAGCGTACACCAACATTAAAGTCCAACGGCTGTCATACTGAATGCACCAAGTCTTGTCACTTAAGTTGCGTTGGAGAAGGCAGGAGGCCATCAAAAGTGGTATCATAGCTAGTTTGTTGAATAGGAACAAATGGAAGCTGACGAAAGAGGAAGAGGAAGAGAAGAGGAAGAGGAAGGGGACGAGCAGTCCGTAGGATAGCAGATGAGGGACTTCGTGAGGAGATTCGCGTTTTGTGTGAAAGATTGACAGTGGTGGAGGCTAGGGGAAGGAGAGACCCAGCAGGCGAAAGTGATGAAGAAGTAGCTGAACCAGAGGACGAGTTTGAAGGGGTGACACCGGAACTTCGATTATTAAAGTCAGTTTTGCTATCCAGTCATAAGCCAAGGCATGAGTTACCCACTTATGACGGGAGTTTGTCTGTAGATGTGTTACTAGATTGGTTGAGTGAAGTAAATAAATATTTTGAGTTTGAGGAAACCAGTGAGGACAAACAAATGAAGTTCGCCGCCACCAAACTGAAAGGACATGCATCCTTGTGGTGGGATAGCATTCAAGCGGAGAGGAAGAGGCTACACAAACAGCCTATAAAGAAGTGGGCCAGAATGGAGGAAAAACTGAAAGAAAAGTTTCTGCCAAAAGATTACCAGATCATGTTGTATAGACAGGTACAAAACTTGAAACAAATAGGAATGACTGTTAAGGAATTTACAGAGGAATTTTATAAGTTGAATTTACAAGCAGGGTATGTGGAAGATACCCTAGAAAAAAAAACCAGATTTGTGAATGGCTTGAGGGGGGAGATTCTGGATGAAATCGGTATCCTCTCACCCCAAACGTTGGATGAAGCTTACCAGTTTGCACTGAAGGAAGAGGAGAAAATTAACTGGAAGCAGAACGGCAAGAGAGGAGGTGGAACTGGCAAGGGAAAAGGCAAGGTTTTTGGTAGAGGTAGAAGTAGAGGTTCAAATGAGGAGGGCAGCAGTTCCAAGTCTGCTGGCACAACAGAGAAGGACAATAGCACTAGAGAAGGACGACCAGCTCAGCGAGGGCGAGGATTTGGTCGAGGCAGGGGAACTGTCCAGTGCTATCGTTGTCACAAATTGGGACACAAGTCATATGACTGTCCTGAAGGTGAACCAGCTGGTGGGAGAGGAACTTATGTTGCTCAGCCGGAGGATGTTGAGGAGACACCTCAAGAAGTAGAAAACACACCGGAGACAGGTGAAGCTTTGGTGTTGAATAAAGTGCTGTTAAAACCAGCAAAGGAGGTTGCAGAACCGGATCAACGAAAGGCTTTGTTCCGCACTGTCTGCAAGTCACAGGGTAAGTGTTGTAAATTGATCATTGACAGTGGGAGTACCGACAATTTAGTAGCTGTGGAGATGGTAGAAAAGTTGGGATTGAAGAAACTGAAGCATCCTACTCCCTACAAAGTGTCATGGCTGCAGAAAGGGCATCAACTGTTAGTTGACGAACAGTGTGAGGTGGAGTTTCAGATTGGTAGGTACAAGGATAAGATCCTTTGCGATGTCATGCCAATGGATGTCTGTCACCTATTGTTGGGACGACCTTGGCAGTTTGATAGAAGTGCAGTTCATGACGGAAAAACCAACTGCTATAAGTTTGTTAAAGATGGGATCAAGCATACGCTGTACCCATCAGGAGGAAAATTACAGCAGGAAACAGTGGGGCTGAAAAGCACTTACTGTTAGGCGGAAAGGAGTTTATAAAACAGATTGAGGACAGCGAAATAAATTTTGCTGTCATAAGAAGACCAAAGGCAGTGGTACTTCATACACAGATTTCAGATTTGCCCGGAGAAGTCCAGAAGTTGCTGCAAGAATTTGGGGACATAGTGGTAGATGATCTTCTAGATGAATTACCGCCAAGGAGAGGTATTAGTCACTGTATTGACTTTATACCAGGAGCAAGCCTGCCAAATAAAGCAGCTTATCGCATGAGTCCTAAAGACCATGAAGAAATCAGGAAACAAGTCCAGGAGTTATTGGACAAAGGTTTGATTCGAGAAAGCATGAGCCCATGTGCAGTACCAACCGTTTTGGCTCCAAAGAAAGGAGGAGAGTGGCGAATGTGTACAGATTCCAGGGCTGTTAACAAAGTTACTGTTAGGTACAGGTTTCCCTTACCGAGAATGGATGATATGATGGATTGTTTGAGTGGGGCGGCTTATTTTTCGAAAATTGACTTGAAAAGTGGATATCACCAGATCCGAATTCGGGAACGAGATGAATGGAAGACAGCTTTCAAGACGAATGAAGGTTTATATGAGTGGCTGGTGATGCCATTTGGGTTGAGCAACGCTCCCAACACATTCATGCGCCTGATGAATGAGGTACTGAAGGAATTTAATGGTAAGTTCGTAATAGTTTACCTGGATGATATTTTGATTTTTAGCAAGACTAAGGAGGAACATTTCAGACATTTGCAGAGTGTGTTGAGGAAGTTGCAGCAGAACAAGCTGCTAATTAATCTGAAAAAGTGTACTTTTTTCCAGCGATAATTAGTGTATCTGGGCTTTGTCATTGCAGAAAATGAACTAAAAATGGACACAAAAACGGTGACAGCTATAGTTAGCTGGCCTTCTCCGAAAAGTTTATTTGAAGTCCGAAGTTTCCACGGACTAGCCAGTTTTTACAGGAAGTTTATCAGAAATTTCAGCGAGATTTGCGCACCAATGTTGGATACGATCAAGAAGATGAATCAGCCATTTCACTAGACTGAAGCAGCAGAAAATAGTTTTCAGATTTTGAAAAAGAAGATTACTGAAAGACCAATATTAAGACTGCCTGATTTCAACAAACCTTTTCAAGTTCGTTGCGATGCCAGTGGTACGGCCATTGGGGCAGTCCTTAGTCAGGAGGACAGACCAGTTGCTTATTTCAGTGAAAAGCTAAACGAGAGCAGGCAAAAATACTCAACCTACGACAAGGAGTTTTACGCAATTGTGCAAGCTTTGAAACATTGGTGACACTATCTGTTAGGTAATGAGTTTGTTTTGTTTATTGATAACTCTGCATTGCAGTACATTATGAAACAGCATAAATTGAACCATAAGCATGCAGCTTGGGTTGAGTACTTGCAGAATTTTACATTTGTATTAAAACACATTAGTGGGCAAGCAAATAAGGTGGCAGATGCACTGAGTAGAAGAACGTTGCTTCTACAGGAGAGCACGATGCAGGTTTTGGGCTTTGAGCACTTAAAAGAGCTGTATCAGACCGATACTGAATATAGGGAGGCCTATGAGGCTTGCCAAAACCCACTGTTACAAAATAACAGCATGTGGTTAGACTATAATCTACAGGAAGGATTGTTGTTTAAGGGAGGATAGTTGTGTATTCCCAACTGTTCTATGCGGGAAAACATTATACAGGAAAAACACAGTGGGGGTCTGGTTGGACATTTCGGTATCGACAAAACGATTGCTCAGGTATGACATTTTTATTTTTGGCCAAAGTTGCAGTGGGATGTGCAGAGGTATGTGAGTAGATGTAAAATTTGTCAACTAGCAAAGGGTCACAGTCAGAACACCGGACTTTATATGCCATTACCCATCCCTAGCCGACCATGGGATTCAGTTAGTATGGATTTTGTACTGGGTTTGCCGAAGTTACAACGAGGTTTTGATTCAGTAATGGTTGTGGTAGACTGATTTTCAAAAATGGCACACTTTGTACCATGCAAGAAAACCAGCGATGCTACTTATATAGCACATCTTTTCTTTACTGAGATCGTTCGGTTGCATGGACTTCCAAGATCCATTATCTCTGACAGAGATGTAAAGTTCACCGGTCATTTTTGGAGAACTCTGTGGAAAAATTTGAATACCCAGTTGCAGTTCAGCTCCGCTTATCATCCGCAGACTGATGGTCAGACGGAGGTAGTAAACCGAAGTCTGGGAAACTTACTTCGAAGTTTAACAGGTGAAAACTCCCGGACATGGGATCGTGTACTTGCTCAGGCGGAATTTGCATATAACGATTCCCCTAACCACAGCACTGGTTACAGTCCGTTCCAGATTTTGTACGGCATGCATCCGCGAGGAGTGCATGAATTACGAGATTTGGGGAAACTTGAGAAACGAAGCGCTGATGGGGAAGATTTCGCCCAAGCAATGAGTAACTTACACGAACAGGTCAAACTGAAATTACAGGACAGCAGTCAGAGATATAAACAATGAGCCGATACAAAGCGTCAGGAAGTTCAGTTCAACGTGGGAGATGAAGTCCTTGCGTATTTACGAAAGGAACGGTTTCCAAAACGAGAGTACAGCAAGCTAAAATATAAGAATATCGGGCCCTGTAAAATCATTCACAAATTTTCTGCAAACGCCTATGAACTATAGTTGCCACCAGGGATCGGTATTTCCCCTATTTTTAACGTGGCAGACCTGTTTCCTTATGTCGCTGACTCAGCAGATAATACAGCATCAAAGCCACCGCGGGACACCAGTTGTGAAGGAGATTCATGGACGAGACAGATGCCAATGGCACCACCCCTTGAGATCGAAGGGATTCTAGACACACAGGTAGCTAAGCGCACACGTAGGAAGGAGTATTTGCGGTATTTGGTCAAATGGAAGAACCGTCCGATAGAGGACAGTTCGTGGCTTAACGCAACGCAGATACAGAAAGCAGGGTATTATGTCGACGACCTCATGGAACGGAGCCATGACTTTTTGCCACCCCGGGAGCCTGATGCAGGAGAATCCAGCTCTGAGGAGACAGAAGGTGGTTGACGGTCTCGTGGAGAGACAAGAACAAACAAATCATACATGCATAGCTGACAGGTTGTTGGACTTGTTACTTTTCTTTATTATCTGTTTTATTTTCCAGAAGGTCGTTAGGACCATAGCAATTACAGATTGTGAACTGTTTCTTTTTAATTAGAAATTAGTTACCAGTAGATTAATATTTTACCTGAGGGTCATTAGAACCATAAAAGCCACAAACTATGAATTGTTTTAGTTAGGAAACAGTTAAATGGTTAACCAACAACTTTGTAAAAGTAACTGGTGGACAGTTACACGAATTCGGGTTGGACAGTTAAACTTGAACAGAAGAACAGTTGTACCTACGAGATATTAAAAAGGCGAAATCAAAACAGTGAGGGGATTCCTCAAACTGAGAAAAGAAATTACAGTTATTTTGAAATAAAATTTGTTTTTTTTCAATTGAAGCACCACTGTAACAAAATACTTTCATGCGTTGATATATAAATTCTGTGTAACTAAATTGCATTGAAATAACAAAGACAACAAGTGTTCACAGGAAGAGCAGGGCGTTGCTACAAAGACCACTTCCAGACAAAGAAAGACGAATAATTACGAACGCAGGCTATCAACCAGGTACTACCATACAAACCCTCACGTTATTTACGACAAATGTAAGTGTTGGAATGAAACCCCAAAAATTGTATCATTTTATTAACTAATATAACCAAAGCATACAAGAGTCCTGAGCATCTCACGCTCCATTAGAAAAGATCGTTCGAAACAGAGCTTCGAAACAGAGTTTTCAACCAAGACAACGATACAACCGAACAAAACTAAAGAGTTATCACAACGAGGAAGCAACCGAACAAATTCGGTGCGAACGAGGGTTGCAATAACCAAATACCAATATTACAGAACGAGGGTTTCAATAAATATACAGAACGAGGGTTTCGATAACGAAACATAAATATTACAGGACAACCGAAGAGTTCCACAGCCGAGAGAAGTAGTATTCGTTCACCGCTCAGGTGACAAAACTAATATAAATCGAAGTCTTTAAGACCACTACAGTTTACAAATAAGCCAACACGGAAAGACCTACCCGTAGAGAAGGATTGGGAGGGTTCAAACTGGTGCCAGAAACCGCAAAGAGTGTAAAGCAACGGCGGCCAACTACCTCGAGCAACCTGCAAAAAAAAAAACGAAGTGGAGGCAGGTTAATACACACAGTAACCACGGAATAATCCTTAAAACTAGCAAACGAAGAGTATGAGATATTGGTCTTTACCTGGAGTCGAGGAGGCGGCATCGAAAAACCAAACAACAACTACAATCCTGAAGACAAGGAGCGAAGGCGTCAGAATCTGAAGGAAAAGCGGAAACCAAGTCTGGCATGGAACGAGAGCTTACCTCAGTAGCCGAGTTGAAACGCAATGGAATGATGGGGACCCTGTCACAAAGTTAAATCCACAAATTAACAGGCGAGAAACAACGTTTAATAGCAGAGAAAGCTCAACGAACAGCAAGTCAAAATATATTTACAGTGCAGGAGCGGACGGCGTCGCCATAATCATCACAATTCAACCTTCAGAGCGATGGATGACTGAAGGCATTCATAGAAACACAGTGCTGAAACCAGACGGGGAGGCGCGGATAAACCCCACAGAGCGGAGCTAAGGTTTAGCGCGGCGAATAGGCGAAAATGGTAAGTGAACAGGCTTAGGGTTGACAAAAGGCGGATAAGGGAGACCGGCAGGTGGCCAAGCATAACCTGTACCATAGGTTAGAACCCCGAAAATATCAAAGAGGAGCGTACAACAACCAATAAATTCAACGTCTGTCACATTAAAGCGTACAGTCTAATCACCCAAGCCGCGTTGGAGAGGCGGGAAGCCATCAGTTCATTATCCTACTTGTGGGAATTGAACATAGGTATAGATGATAACAATCATTCCTAATTATATGAGATAAATGTGATTGAGTTAAGTATCTTATACCTTATTTTTTCTATGTGGTTGACAGTCCCTAGAGAGCAGTGACCACTACATCTACAAAATATTTGTACCATAAATATCTACCTAGGGACCACTACATCTACAAAATATTTGTACCATAAAGATCTACCCAAAATGATCACTACTGGCTCAACCATGGAGCTTGACCTTGAAAGTGTCAAGAAGATTGAACCCCTAACTTCTCATATTACAGACACTTTAACAATGCAAAGTCAACTAATTAAGCTAACCCTTCGGAATTCAAATATTTTTAACTTATAAAAAAAAAAAAAAAATTTCCATATTATCAAACTTTCACAAATAACAAACCATAATCAATACATAATTGGTATGTTTACCCGTTATAATACTAAAATTAAATAGATAAATAAAATTTCATAATTTTAAATACATCAAAATATTAAAAATCTTATATTAAAATAACTCTGTGAAATATAAACGTGTTCTCATCTAATTGGATGATGTGTCTTTTTCATGAAATGAATATTTTAAAAAAGTCTTCTAGTAGAGGTCAACATGAATGCACATATAGTGTAAGGATGTGATGTGGGAATTTCTTAGATTTTTTTTCACCATTAGATCAATTACAATTAACATTTTTAATGGATGTTTCAAGAATAAAACACTCATGATATATAAAAGTATATTTCCAGAACTATTGGAGTAAAAGGAAACAGAGAGCCACTATGTATAATTACATTTTTATTGGTCTCCATTACAATTCATTTACTTAGGGGTTGGAAATTAAAAATTGAAATGAGATTTATATTCCAAAATGTATGAAAAGGTTATCACTCTAACAAATTGAAGTAAAATTTAGTCATTGATTTTGGTACAGTGATGTGTAGTTTGACTGTAAGTATATTTGGGCGAAGCCCTGGAGATTGAAGCTCAAATTTCATTGAGTACAATGACCTACTGCGGTGGTAGCTAAAGGAGCAGAATCCCCAATCCCGTCTTGGTGGCACGTGAGTCTCGCTCTTGCTAAAATCATAGGATCTTAGTATATCCGACTTGCAAGTAGTTGGATGTACTCCTGGTGTTATAAAGGCAGCTACGAGGATTGATCTTGGGTCTCCCATGGATTAGGTCGTCTCGGCAGCACGTGAATCTAGCTCTTGCTAAAATCATAGGATCTTAGTATATCTGACTTGCAGGTAGTTGGATGTACTCCTAGTATTATAGAGGTAACTACGAAGATTGACCCTGAATCTTCTATAGATTAGGACTGACAGTCACTGATTCACCATGTGTTAAAAACATTTTGATTTATAAACAGATTTCTTCCTATAAAACAACGTTGGATCTTAATTGCAACAAAGTTATAAACCATATTACACGGAGATTCATTTAAAATGTGAAAAGCATTAATGGTTTGGAAAAACCAAAAATTAGGCCGTTATCCTCCTCTGTGACCACGTTAACCATTAAATCTACCAGCATGAATACTCAAAACGTTATAGTCATTGCCTCAGATGTCAGACGTGTTGTGTTTTATAACCGTATGGAAAGCAATTCATTTGGATGTGTATCAGAAATAATTATATCGCTATTTTTTTAAGATAATTTTAGACTTTATGAAAATGCATACTTAATATCAATTTAAGATTACATATAATTGGATCAAAAACCATTTGATACTTTTGGAGAAAATTTTACATTGAGTTTACAATTTTGATTATAAGATTTTCTACAAGAATAAATTCTTTTTCCTAA
>APFE030891342.1:5981-18049 GCA_000404065.3 Pinus taeda
TAACAATTGGAAATAGAGAAGGTCCCTTTGAAGAATCTTGATCACTTAAAGGGAGATCCATCAAGATGAGAAATAAAGAGGGAGTATCTTCTATCAGGCTACCCTTATTTAATGGAACTAACTTTCTATTTTGGAAAATCAGAATGAGAGCATATTTGCAAGCATTAGGAGTAGATGTATGGGATATTGTTGAAAGTGGATACCAATACCAATATTCTATTCCCATAGATATTGCAGGGAAGAAACAATATGAGGTCAATGAAAAGGGTGTAAATGCTATCTTGCAAAGTTTGGAAAAACATGAGTTTGTGAAAGTCATGTAGTTGAACACTGCAAAGGAAATATGGGATAATCTTGTCCAAATCTATGAAGGTGACACTAAGGTAAAAATTCCTAAACTCCAAACATATAGAATTAAATATGAGACACTTAAAATGCATGATGATGAAAGAATTACAAGTTTTTTCCTTAGATTAGACGAGATTGTTAACTCAATGAAAAACCTTAGTGATGAAATAAAGTATTCTACTATTGTTGAAAATATTTATAGATCACTAACTCCAAAGTTAAATTCCAAAGTCTCTTTTATTGAAAAAATACAAGATTTGAAGAACCTTACTCATGAACAACTCCATGGGATCTTGACAACCTTTGATATGAGAAAATTGGGTACATTAGGTATGAGAGAAGCAACCTTCAAAGACACATAGAAAGGGAAATTAAACAAAAATCCCAAATATACAAACTACATTTCAAATGAGGAAGACACAAATTTCATGAGAAAGTTTCAAGTGGGAACTGGTAAATTCAAAGGTACGATTCCTTTTCAATTTTTTTCTTGTGGAAGAGTAGGTCACTTTGCATCCAGATGTCCATATAAAGAAAATCATGATAAGAAATAAAATGGAAAAGATTCTAACAAGAGAAATGCCAAAAAGAAGTTTTTTGCCAAGATTTTTTTTTATTCTAATGAGGATAGCCAAAGCACATCTAATGATCAAGAAGATTTAGATTCAAATTCTAACACTCGTTATCAAATAATTATGACTCTTGAACATCAAACAATTAATGAATCATATAGTTATGAAGAAGATGATTTAATCAAATCATTGAAGGAAAAGGATAGACTCAGGAATGACAACAAAGATATGGAAACAAAGGAAAGTAGTATGATTAAGGAAATAAACATGTTAAGAATTCAATTGGAAGAAACCAATATAAGAACAAAATTCTTAGAAAAACAACTTCAAGAAAAGGAAAGGCATTGTGAAAAGATAGAATCAAAAGTTGTGACTCTAAGGAAAGATTATGAGAAAACCAATAAATTGGAAAAGGCATCTGAATCACTAGAGAAGATTATGGATGAATAACACTCTCCTCTAATCAAGCTAGGAATTGGATACAACCACTTGGCTTCATATTCACAATGTAATTAAAAGAACCAACATAAGGTTTTTGAAAATAAAATTAAACCAAGTCACACATCTGAAAGGAAATCACCTAGACCAAAGTCAAGATCAATCCCTGGGCATAAAGGATGGTTTCGTGGATATTGTTTTTGTTGTAACTCATTTTGACATAAGATCACTAATTACAGGTTGAGCATTTAGAATGGAAGAAAAATATGGGATAAGTTCCACAAGTTTGAGAACATGATTATAAATTTCAAGCTAATTTGGGTAAATAAGGAACATCGGTCTGAGACTTAGAGAATATTTTCCTTACTACAATCCATTGCTCTTAAAGTATACTTCTAATAGTGATTATAGAAGTAAATGTGAGGTACACAACCACATCAAGAGAAGGTGATGATTATCAAGTCCATAGGATCAATGATGTATGATCTCAAGGGTAGATATGCATATGTATCTTAATGATTATTACCTATATTGTTTTGATGAGTATACTAATGAAAATGCATCTAATGTAGTAACAATGAACATCAATACGTCATACAGGTTCAGGGGGAGCTATGGCTATAAAGAATAAATAAATTAGTTTATGTACCCAAATCCCATAAAGGAAAGTCACGTGTATAGTGAGTTTTGATTTAGAAAGTCGCATATGTTTCTCTAAAGACTAAGATGAATAAAAATGATAGATTTAGGGGGAGCTTCTGGAATGCTCCCATTGGTTTATTATTGGCCTTCTATTTCTTATATTGACTTGTTGCAAACTTTCCTCGTGCTTCTTAGGAATGATGGTTGGTTCATTATGTTATTGCAAAATGTTATTATTTCTATTGGAATAGCTCTTCAGTGCATTTTTTTATTGATGAGATGGATGTTGATCAGAGTTGATGATAAGAAGTTGCCACAGGTTCATGGGGAGCATATGTTATACTTCTAATAGTTCATTGTTGGCATTATGATTTATTGAACACTCCTTGTTTCATGATGGTGTTTATGATGAGTTCATGATTTACTCATTGTTTGTTGTCATTGATGAGAAGATATATATGTTGATGTAATCATATCATTATTTATTAATGATGATGAAGTTATGGATGATGTCTTGCACTTAATCAAGATGGTTTGAGGATGTTAATGACGTTTTCGATCAATTCCATGATTTGTGATGATGTTTTCACAAATGTTATTGATGGACGTACATTTTGGTTATGGTGTTTGATATTGCTTCTTGAGGATTGTTGTTCTTCCTATATGTGGAGAGAGTATGCTAACCTTGATGATAAGAGAGTTTGATTACACAATATTATGCTACAATTGATTGGTAATGCTTGGAAACATTAAATTTATGATGATTATGTTGGAGGGATTAATACTACACTATCATATCTTATATCACTTGTTGATGATGAGGATGTTCATGTTGCTACCATTATATGACATCTATGTTGCTTCTATCATATGTTTATATTGTAGATTCCTATATGGTGCATGGTGGTTGTAGATGACTATCATGACCTTGCTACCTCATTATTGAGGTCCCTGGTTTTGATCATAAGTGTCATATATGTCTAATGATGTAAAGGTCATGAAAAGACCCATGTTGTAATCATTGTAAAATTCAATCATGTAAGGTCTATTGGGATCAAGTCATGTTATGTATGTAATCTCATTATTTTGGTACATTGTTGTGAAATTTGGTCCAATATGTAAACCCAATATGTTATGTGTCTGATGCAATCATGAGTCATTGGTGATAAGAGAGGTCATAGCTAGTTGATTCATAAAATGTTGTACTTTATTGAATATCTACAGAAGATGCTCAAGGGGAGCATGGTTAGTATGAAGATTTCATATTCAACAGATTATACCTACAATGAACTACTTCATTCATCATCATTCAACCCTTTTCCCTTGACGTGAAAGGGGGAGAGAAGCTTGGTATTCGGAGAAAGGTGTTTGGAAATAATACCTAATATTTGCAGGTGTGTTTATAAATTCTTGCAGATGGTGTCAAAAGACAAAATTCGTTTCCATCAAGTCCAAAGGGGAAGATTGTTGGAATTATGGCCAATATGTTGTCCTTGATGGAAACTTGCTTGAAAAATATGTACTGGATATCAACATTGATGAATTTGGAACTCATGCAGGTTGGTACACATGCTACAAAGGATATGGACATGAAACTGGTAGTTATATTATAGATTGGCGATAAATGTGAAGTTTGAGAAAGTGTATGCAGATCCTACGAGGAAGGGTCATGTACATACGTGGGTCTTGTTAGTGAAAGTTGTGTACATAATCCGAACAATGAAAATCTAGATTCTAGGGGTCATTACCATGGTATTGACCCATAGTAATGGTTGTGACAATGTTTATTTGATCTCAACAAATACTAATGACATTACCAAGGGATTTATCTAAGGTATTGAATAATGATAAAACTATATAAGGAGATGGATATGAAGGTATTAAGCGTGCATGGAATGGGTTATTCATGTGCGATCTGAACTAGAACAAGTGTGCACTAGGAAGCAAGGAGGTATCTCACATCTAATAAATTTGAATGTGTGACTAATGAATACATTTGCTTGATCTGTTTATGCTTGTAGTTAACAATGATAGATATATGGTTATAATGATGTTGTAATATGAATGCGTGACAATGAAGTTTGTGGAATGTGAATTATGATTTCAGCAAAAGGTTTTAGATACGTACAGAGGTTTGCTTCAGAATAGTCGCATATATACATGGATTTGTTTCTATTAAGTCGTGTATATATTCTAAGATTTGTTTATTTAGTATGTTGATATATTTACATGGGTGGTATGTATGATAGTAGTGTATATACACAGATCTGTCGTATGAAGTTTATATATATATTAATATATATATTATTATAATATATTATTAGTTATATAGTATATATATATACTAGGGTTCACATTTTATCCTTGATGATGATAATTGATTATGTATGTTCTATTTCCTACTGCTTTTCGATGATGTCTAAATCATGCTGATCTCTGTTTGGAAGTGTTGATTGAGTTGACTTAATTGTGAATTGGAATATTGATTAGTTCTAATGACGCAAAAGTGTGACTTGGTATGGTTCAATTATTTGTGAATAGTCAAGTACTTGATTCAAAGGTTGATTTGGCGTGACAATGATTCAGTTAGCTTAATGATTCAATGTTCAATAATTTGAGATATGTACAAAGGTGATATATAGTGGAAACACATATATACATGAGAATGCTTCATAAAGGTAGTGTATACATTATGAAGTAAATATGATCAAGGTTTGTAGTGACAATGCTTTGTTTTGTGATGACTGATAGTGTGCCGATTGGTATATTGATGAGTGGTTGTTTATTTGTATGATCTGGTTATAGTGATTCAGTGTTGATTCAATATTCTATGATTAAGTGTGGTATCTTGGTTTGATTAATGATTGGATGAATTGATCCAGTATTTGGTTTCGATGTTTCTACATTGTATTGAGCATAATGTTGGGTGTGGGTCTAATTTGAAAATATGATGAAAGGTGGACTATAGGTTGTTTGATGATTGACAGATGGATCTAGTCTAAAATATTATGAAATGTGGTCCACAAGAGGTGTTGAGCGTTGGATCCTTCAGTGAGGGAGTCAAAGCTTCCTTCTAGTGGTAGCTGGTAAAATTATTTCAAGGGGTAGGTGTTCCCTTCAGGTAGGAGGCGGTAAACGAGATGCTTGGGTTGTAGCTCCCTTCTAGTGGGTTTTGGAGAATGAGTGGAGGTTGTAGCCTCTTGTAGGTGGGTTCCTACATGTTGATAAGAAACTTTTCCATTCGAAGATGTAATGAAGTTTTCTTAATAATAAAAGAAGAAGCAAGAGACGACAACAACGATGGTTTTGTCCCACATTGGTTTTCCACCTAAAATTTCGGTGTTCTATGTGTGTTTCTTATGTGCTATGATTTATATATTATTTATTGCATAATAAATGGTGAATGAATTAATAATGCAATTTTTAGTCTACCTCACTGATGAAAGTTATGGTAAATTAAGTAATATAGAAATACATTGTTTGCATTCACTGAAGTTGTGTACATATGATGGTTGCATAAAGAACAATACTGTACAAAATTCAGAATATGAAATGAAAAGTTAAAGTGAGTTAAAAATACTATTTGCCCTATGCCCCTGGTATATTTCCTAACATTATCTAAGTCATGTTCCACTTTAATTCACGAATTTCAAAGTTCACAACTTGAAAATATAGGAATAAATAAATATGATTGAAACCCAAAGTACCTATTGGAATTAAACTCTATTAATTGAAAATGCATCATGCCATCTAGATATTGATTCTAATTGAACTTGACAAAAGGTTTGAAAGAGATTGGGAAAATGAAATACATCTTGAGATGGATTTATCCACAGTCACATTATGATGATAACCTAAAAGAGAACACATCATAGTTATGATTTTCCTTGAACTTTAAAGGAAAATGCTAGTATTTTAGGGTTCTGGATTTCTGGATATAATGGAATTTTTACCAAGATATGACTGAAGTAGGGTGAATCTCTCCTCAACAGTTAGCCCATTATAAACAACATTTTTTTTGTTTTGTTTGTAGATTTTTGTGGTTGATGTTGTTAGAATTTTGATATAGAAGATAATCCACAATTTCTATCATTTTAGTAATCAAATGTTTGAATCTAAATCATGATTTTTCATCAGGATCAATTATGGAGTGAAGAGTTACAAGGGTGAGCCTAGATCTATAGGTTGAGAGGAGAGAGAACACTAAAAATATGTCAGATAAGGAAGAATGGAAGAGAAAAACCTTAAGGAGAACCCTAGAGAATTACAAAATAATAAAGAAAGAATATACTATTAAGCTATCTAAATAAATCAACAAGATATAAATTGATTAAGAATAAATAAAGAAAATTTAATAATTAAACATATTAATATTTATAATTAGAAATAATTATTACTTTTACTTATAATTTGTTTACCTTATCAAAGTAATGTTAATATTTTATAATTATCTTTATGTGATAAATGATGTCAACGTTTTTCTATACAAAAAAAGAAAATAAATAAAATATGTAACCTAAATAATACACAAGAATGAACCTAGAGAAGAATTAAATTAAGGACCCAAAATTCTAAATAAGAATTTGCCCAGAAAAGGAATAAGGAGATCGAAACATAGCTCATAGTGGGAAAGGTGGAGGGGGGAAAATATAAGTAAATAATTAGAATGTGAGAGAAGAACTAAATACAAGCATACATGGGGGGAGATGTGTATATGTGTGTGTATAAGAAAAATTCAAGAAAAATCCTCCAAGAAAGGGTGGAAGGAGGTGGGGGATGGGGGGAAGAAGATCACTTTGACAGAGAGAGGAAGAAGAGGGGTAGGATAAGAAGGAAAAGGAAGAAAAAAGGATCACATAAGGGGGAAACAACATAAATAATCATAAATATAAAAGACCTAAAATAAAGTAAGAACATATCAATATAAAAACCTAAAACTTAAATAAGAACATATCAAGAACAAAGGAAAACCTAACCACAAAGTCAAAAGAAAGAACAAAGCAAGAATTAAGACATATCAACCCCATGAACAAGGAGACACAAAAAAGGCTATATAGGGAAGGTTAAAGATAAATGTAATGAAAAATTCATAAGGAATATAGAGAAGGGGAAAAAAGATTGTGAAGGGGTCCAAGGAGGTGGAAATACATATATGGACAAGATGATATTTGGAGGAAAGAGAAGAGGGGGAGAATATGGCCACAAGAAAAGGGAGGGTAAAAGAAAAAGGAGTAGAAGAATGGAGAGGAAAGGAGGGGACAATTGTGTTGTGTGTGTGGGGGGTGGAGGGGGGTGTTGGGGTTGTGACACAAGCGATTCACTTAATGAACCTCTGACATATCACGTGCATTCATAACATACTAAACAATACCCTTAATTTAACTACATATCAGAAAATATCTCTAAAAATAAGATTATTTAGCTCCCTACCAATACGAACCCAATACACCTTCCTAGTTTAAAAAACGCCTACTTTCACTAGATATTGTAGGTATCCATTTTTTCATTAACAATTTTTATATCCCTTTAAATTTTTTCATTAACTTTGAGCTCCATTTTTTATACTTTCCAATATAAAAATCCTTTACCCCCTATTATATGCTCAATATATTATGTCATCTTTCCCTCAATTTATATCCCCCAATATAAACACACGTCATATTGTATTTCTCCCCCAGTGAAGCCCTTGTGGGGGAAAGATGAGGGAGCACAAGGTGGCGAAGGAAATATTAGAGCATAAATCCATGATGGTCGTTGAGTGAGTAAGGGGAGCTAATTGATGTTAACCTCCAGACCACCCTCTCTATTGAGATCGTTTGGGTGTTTCATTATTTCCAAGGCTTCTATGTATTGCATTTTGTATTGGTGGCATCCTTTGACTAGGATTTCTATGTTCTTAGGGCATATATGATCTTTAGTTTTGGAGGAGCGTTTAGCCAAGGCTAAGGATTTAATCCTCTATTCTTTATATCTATTCCATGCTCTTTTAGCTTGAATCTAAATGATCTACTTTTCTCTCCAATGCAACAATTTCCACATGAGTAAACTACCTGATAAACCCCTTTGAGATGAAACTGGCTAGCCTTATCTTTGACAGATCTCATATTTTTCCAAATAGTATTAAGAAGTTTGAAAGAAGATTTGGAATTTTTATGAGTGACACCTTTGATGTAAGGTATGAATGCTTTTCCTTTGCAAAATTGAGAGCTAAGAGAGGAGGAAGGTATTCTTATTTTTTTTTTTAATGGTTCTACAAATGTCCTTCTTCTTGTATCCCATGCCCTAGATTGTTTTTGGATAAGCGATCTAAATCATGTTACAAATGTTCATTGTCATAAATTCTCAAGTTTATGGTTATAAGGGTATTTAGGACCCCCATCATTTATGACAGATGGTGGTGAGAATATGCTTGTAGATAGATGCCAATGTGTGTTCTATTCATGTATACATGGTGTCCCAAGGTTCCATATTCATTGCTAGTGAGAGGCACATCCAGGAAGGGGATGCTCCTATTTTCAACAATTTCCATAGTAAAGTTTGTGTCTTCAGATATACTATTGATGTGATTCAAGAAGCTTCTTAGCTCGTAACTTGCATGTGGCCACTTTACATTAGTGTCATCAATGTATCTTTTCCACCTTCTTAGTCTTATGTGATATGAGTTTAGTGCATTCCTTGCAAATATTTCCATGAACAGGTTGGCTATAATGGGTGAGAGCGTGGACCCCATGGTGACACTAATAATTTTCTTAAAAAAGTCTCATTGGGAGCTAAAGAATGTATACCTAAAACAAACTTTAGAAAGTTTTGTTGTCTGAGCTTGTCTTGGTTCCTCTCCTGCATTCTGAATATTTATTTACAATTTTCTCCCTCCACCTTTCTCACTATAGGATATGTTTGGATCTCCTTATTCTTTTTTTGTGTTGGTTCTTATTTTGAATTTTTGGTCCTTAATTTAATTCTTCCTTAGGTTAGTTCTTGTGTATTATTTAGATTACATATTCTATTTATTTTCTTATTTTTGTAGAATATAGGCTCACATCATTTTTGACATAAACATATTTATATAGTTTTACTATTACTTGATAGATAAATAAATTATTCTAAAAGTAATAATTTGTATTATATTCTTTTAATAATATAATTATCACTTTTAATTTATTTATTATCTTTTATTTTCTTTGAGAATAACTTTAGTATTGTATCTTGGTATTATTATTTCCTTAATTCTTTAGGGTTTCTCCCTTAGTGCTTTTGCTCTACCATTCTTCCTTTGACAACATACTTTTAGTGTTTCCTCTCCCATCAATCTATAGATATAGGTTTACCCTTATAGTCCTTCACTCCACTATTGATCCTAATGATGAATCTTGATTTAGATTCAAAACTTCGATCACGAAAATAATGGAAATTGTGGATTATCTTCCAAATCAAAAGACTAACAATTAAAATTATTTCTTGAAGAACTTGAGATTCAGGGGTTTCAGTGAGCCTCAACATTTCAAGAATGGATTGTGAATTTGGTATAAAAAGGACTATTGTTTTCTTGAATTTCATAGAACACTTATTATAAAGGTAGTTCATTACAAACCATGACATAAATTCAAGAAATTGATAAGTTTGTGGAGCCACAAATTTGGCTAAATCAGAGTCCTGAACATGAAAATAGTCATGAAGGTCTAAAAAACGGTTAGAAGCAACTTGTCTTATTTCAAATAAGTCAAATTAGGATAGGACAAAATCAAAGACATCGTCATGGTCCACTAAATTGTGTTCCTTAGTGTTTAAAGGTCAACTTGACTCAATGACTTTGGGGTGTTCATTTTTAAAAGAAAAGTAAGAACAATGAATGAGAATATTTGAAATTGTGGTTTTACAATGTAAGATCCATTTTTGTTGGCTTCGCTTGATGATGGATTGCGAATTTTCTTTGTCCTTTGGTTGCATAATATTTCTCATTTTCTCTAGCTCTGGGCTTGTGACAATCTTTTCTCACTTTCATGCCTTTACCCTCAAATTTTGAGTTTGGGACATGTGGTGGGCTATGATTAGCTAAAAATTCAATTGGAATTCACTTTTCTAATGACAATGGGCATGTCATCATACATCATGCTTATGTCACTTTCTATGTCATCATGCCACATCAACACACCATTGTGTTGTCCATGCTTATGTCACTTTCTATGTCATCATGCCACATCAACACGCCATTGTGTTGTCCAATGTGTCTCTACATTGCGGTCTCATCTAATATCACCTTGTATCATCCAAAAATTTCAAGGGGGTCCTTTGCCAAATTTGAAAACCATCAAGAGAAGTTGGGAAGGGTGGTGCATGAACCCAATAAACTACTTCCACGTCATATGTGCCAAAACCGACAATATCCATTTCAAACCATCAAAAATGCTTACCCACCCAAATAAATTTAAAGAAAGAAAAAAAAAAAAAAAACTTTTATTCACTATCATACATAATGTGAGAGTGAAATAGATAATAACCATAAATTTGAAATTATATATATATATATTTCAAATCACTTTATAAAGATGAATCTTTAATTATAACCTCTTTCAATATATTAAAACCAATTCAAACGAAATTTCATGTTATTCTTATTATTTTCCTTTAATAAGCAACTTGTTAAATTATTGCTTAAGGACAATGGTAAATTCTTCTTTAAAAAAAATGTGAAAAATTGTTTTGCTTGAATGAGCAACTAATATATCATAAGAATTTGTTGGACTATCTTACGATAAATATAAATACGAGGTTAATTTTATCTTAGTAGGAAGATTCTCCTTTAGGCTAGTCATTAATATTAATTAATTAAATTAATTGAAATATATAATTAAAGCCAATTAGAATATAAATCATATGAATTTCTTTAATATAAATATCCTTTAAATACAAATATGGATTTCATGTTGTTTAACCTTTGTTTTTGTTTTCTGCTCGTTGTTCTTATAGATGTTATTTAGTAGATGGAAAAAGTGACTTGGACAAAGCATATATAAGAAAATCATCCATACATTTTTGGCTTATGTTTGTCATCAAAATTGATGACATGACACAACGAGTGGGTGATGTTGGTGTCCTTTATATTATATCATCACATTTCCTCTTTTTAGTTGCTTCTAGAATGACATGTGCAAAAGGATTTCAATTGCTTCACCAACCATGTTGGTGCACACCTACCTATGTAATCCACATGGTCAGTTCTTGCTTCTAGAATGACATGTGTAAAAGGATTTCAATTGCTTCACCAACCATGGTGGGGCACACCTATTATCCACATTGTCACTGATGTTGTGATTATGCGTTGGTCCGAAAAAGGGGATGGAATAAGGTGGTGGTTAACCCTTAGAATGAAAGTTGTTAACATTAACCAATTATATGTTTGTCAAACAAAAAGGAGTAAAAAAAAAGCTAGAGGGAATAAGGTGGTTGTTAACCTTTACCTACCTTAAAAATGGAAGTTGTTAACCTTCACCGATTGCAACCACCTACTGCCCACTTTGTCTTATTTTACTATTATCAAAGTTATATAAATTCTACTGCCCACTTTGTCTTATTTTAGTATTATCAAAGTTATATAAATTGAAATGTTTGTAGTATGTTGTTTAAAATTCCACTTTTCTAGGGATTCTACGAATAAAAAGTTCTCTTAAATGAACGAAGAACGTACCTAACACGAAAAACATGGTTTTAAAGAAAGAAAGAAAGAATCGATCATTGAAATAACGTGTGGTCTGAGATGGCAAAGCTAGAGCGTTACATTCGTATTGGGCTGAAACACATTATATATATATTATAATATTATATATTATATTGTATAACATGTTATATATATATATATAATATATATTATATATATTAATATTATTATTAATGTATTACCATATTAGTATTTATTGTTAGCAAGATTAATATTAAGTATGTTTTTGATATAGATTGTAATTAAGAATCCGTATTTTGGAATATCAAGTAAATTTAGCTTATATAGGATGTTTAGTGGATTAAGAGAAAAAAGAGATATTTGAAAATTTTTAACATAATCATTTTGAGAAA
>APFE030891342.1:18069-31785 GCA_000404065.3 Pinus taeda
ATATATTATATCTATTGTAAGTATATTATTATTTATTTAGTTTTGTTTTGACTTGTGTATTAGTTTGTTTTTGATAAAGAATGTATGTTGTTTATTTATAGTTTAATATTAAGAATTCATTTTTTGTTATTTTTTATTATTGTTTAAGTTTATTTATTTGTAAAGTAATTGGTAGAAGTTCTTTATGGGATCTTTATTAATTTCTATTTTGTTAGATACCCAATTTTCTATTTTTTGACTATTCTGTTTATTAACTTTTGTTTCGATTTTTTTTCATTTTCCTAATATTCCCATTAATAAATTCAATTTTGTTCATATTTTCAATTTAAGGATAACTTATTATATATTAAAAAATATTTTAAAAATTTATATATTACTAAAAAAACAATAATATATATAAATATAAACATAATATATATAATATAATAATATTTAGAGCGTATAAGTTAATAAAAAAAAACTAGTTAACATATTTTCTTATTTTTGTGAAGACACTAAAAACTACAAACATTTTTAGTTTGTTTATTTTGATAAAATATTTCTATTATTTTTAGTTTAAATACAATAGTCAAGCTAAGGGCAGGGGTATAGCCTTATGTAGCTCTTGTTGATATGGTATGTTTAATAGATATTGATTATGGTTTTTTATTTAAATGGTGGAACATAAGAGTTACTTTTTATTTATTTATTATAATTTGATGATACAATTTCGGTGAGATTACTACTTTTTGTTATTTTGAATACATTTTTGTACGCATATATGGATTTAGAACTTTAAAAATCCTGAAAACCACTTAACTTATACAAATTTGACAAGTTAATTTTTTTTTTATTCAAGGAATGATGATGGCTCTTTCTCTCATCAAGTATATCATAAGAAAACTCATACGGAACAATATCTTCATATTAGTTCTCATCATTTCCCAGCTCAAAAGCTTGTTGTTCTCAACACCTTAGTGACTAGAGCTTTACGAGTTTCTCATGAGAACCATCTCAAGGAAGAGAAAGAACATCTCCTAAGTCTTTTCTTTAATAATGGGTATAGTAGACACCAATGTGCTAATGCTTTCCTTAGAGCTGAAAAAGGTCCCAGTGCTAAGAAAGATACCAAAGATCGATTTTCTGGTGTTCATTTTCCTTTTATCCAAGGGACGACTAACAAGATTGTGAGGATCTTAAGGAAGCATAAGGTGGTTTCAACCTTTAGGCCTTTAAATATCATATGGAGATCCCTTAGATTTGTAAAAGACCGAGTAGACCCCAAGAATATGAAGGGTGTTTATGTTATCCCATGCTCTTGTGGGACTCCCTACAATGGTGAGATTAGTCACTCGATTAATCAAAGAATTCATGAGCATGCTGCTGACATCAAGCATGGTAGGACTCACTCCTCTGCTTTGGTGGAGCATGTAGATAAATCTAAGCATCACATCTGTATTGAGGAGACCTAAGTGGTTGCTAGGGTTAGTCATTTCCATCATCGTAAATTGAGGGAGGCCCTAGAAATTGAAAAAAGACCTAATAATTTGAATAGAAATGATGGTTGGAATATTAGTAGAAACTGGGTCCTTATCCTGTCCTCCTAGTTTTTTAGGCTTCTTTTTGGGATTTATTTTGTTTGTTTGTTTATCTATGTAGGTATTGGCATCTTTTTTATAGTATTTGTTGCTGATTTATTCTTTGTTAGAGTTTATTTTCTTGATCCTCCGTGTTTTTTATTTATTTTATCATACTATTCATTCTTAACTCTTTTTAGTATTCTTGTTATTTGTTTAATGGGCCTAAGCCCCATATTTATTGTTGACCCCGTTTTATTTACTGATTATTTTTCTTTGGATATGTGTGTGTGTGTTTTTCTATATATATAATTTATATACTATATATTATATATATCTTTGCTTGGTTATTTTTTTTTATTTGAATTTTTTCATTAATTATTTTTAATTTATTTTATTTTATTCCATTATATTTAGTTTACAAATGATCTTGTTCGATTAGGGCCATGACTCATTTATCTCGACTCCTTCTTTTAAAGTTTGGACTTTTGAATTTTTTTTTTAATATTTCTCAAAAACTATCTTGTTTAATATAACCATTACTTATTAAATTTTTTTGTAAATAATATACAATATCACAATTAGATATATTTTTCAAAACTGCCTTTTAAATAGGCATACCTATTATTTTGTAATAAATTAATGAAATAATATCATTATTTAAATATTTTTTTCAAAAGCTAGTTGTTAATATAGTCGTTACTTAATAATATTTGTTTTTAATATATTAATAAATTAATATTATAATTTAAATATTATTGTTCAAGTATAGCCATTACTTGAAATTATGTCTCTACATTGCTCTCTATTAAAGCCTTTGCCATGGTTTGCCCTTTCATCTGGTCCTGATGATTACCCACACTTGTTGGTTCGAAACACGTAGGCCAAAAAAACTCTCTTATGTGATTTCTACAGAAAGACTCTACTTAAGTTAAATATTCCATTACGACAATTTTTAATAAGATTTGAGAAAAATCATTAACTAATATATGTTACTTAATAATATTTGTTTTTAATATATTAATATATTAATATTATAATTTAAATATTATTGTTCAAATATAGAAGTTACTTGAAATTATGTCTCTACATTGCTCTCTATTTAAGACTTTGCCATGGTCTGCCTCTTCATCTGGTCCTGATGATGAACCTCGCTTGTTGGTTCGAAATGCATTAGCAAAAAAATTCTCTTATGTGATTTCTACTGAAAGACTTTGCTTAAGTTAAATATTCTATTACAACAATTTTCAATGAAATTTGAAAAAGAATCACTAACTAATACAACTTCAAAAAATTATAAAATATTTAAACAATATTATAACTAAAATTAAAAATACAAAATATGGTTACCAAGATAAACTCTAGGAATAGAATGGTTAGATTTATACATTATAAATATAAATAAAAAGGAAATAAACATTACAACGAAATTAAGAATTTTTTTATTATTATTCATGAAACTCTACATTGTAATATTGCTTACTTTCCTTATAACTTGCCATTTTTGTTAAAAAAAAATTGCATATCAAACATTTTAATTATTATAATTATTTCAATTTAAAACATATTTCAAATATAAAAGACACCCTAATTCTAAATAGGCTAAATCTTCACTTTTAAATGAACAACCAAAATATTCATTTAACACTCGAAATAAATTTACTTAAAATATATTTATTTGAAGTATTTTTGAAACTCGTTAAGTACGAGATCATTTGACACTCTACATTCATGCAATGTACATTAGTGACATTTTTTTAAAACTAAAACTTACAATATGCATACAAAGACTAAGGTTATCTTCTGGTGCAAATCAATTTTTATTTGAAAGCTTTGTTATAAGGAATTAAAGTCATATTTTTAGAAGGTTAACCTTAGGATTAGAAGGTAGACAACTCTTAACTTTGGCATTTATGCTCTTATGGATTAATGTGGTAAATAATAACATATGAATTCATTTGGGCACTTATCTAAATTTTCTCGATACTTACCTCCACCTTGCAAAGTGGTAGACTCTTTGGTGCCACATTTAATCTGTGACTTACCTCCGTTAGTGTTTTCATCAATGATCACGATGGAAAGTGATAGTTATAGGTAATCACCCACTCTCCCAACGCTGCAAGGGAAGTCATTTGCTTGCCGACCCTTTGGAGGGGATCTGCAAATTCCAACACTTGTGCACAAGGTAACTTACCTGAGTAAGCTTCGTTGGGATTTCATGGTGGTATAGAACTATATGTATATTTTAGCAGCAGGAAACATACTATACTTTTTCCTTCAATAATTAGGTTGCCTAATGTGCTTTCCTAGTTACAGATAGTCGCCGCTCAATAATAGACACTCTCATGGTGGCGTTGTGACCCCATTGTAGATTTTTTGTCAACAATTATGGAGACGTTATGGAGTCTACATGTAACCCTATGTAGGGTTACAAACTTTCACCCAAAATTCGTTGAGTTGTTAAGCATAAGGGTTTATTTTCCCGACGAATTGATTTGTTACTAACGGGTTTCCAACTATACGATTTTTCCCTAACTCACATCATTTAATTATTTTAAATTCTTCCTTAGTTTGTATTTTGTTCCTCTACATAGAGATTACAAGTTTTACAATTCGCTTATTCCTCTTTTATTTTGTGTTTACAAGTGAGGTTATAGCTTTGGGGTGTTACTGGTTATCAGACTCAGAGAGAATGAATTCTTTGTCTAACCCTCCATAACTCTTCCTATGAAGTTATGAAAAAGGAATTCTTTTGTTGTCTAATAATGTTTCCTCAAATGTCGCTTAGGGGTTTTAGGTTAGAGGAACTCGTTATCAAAGTTTTACCTTCTAAGGTTTATATGTATTGGTCAAAGGATTTTTAAGGAACCCTAAGTATTTTTTTTAAGAGAACTCCAAACTTGAGGTTTACAACTAGAAATTCATGTTATGTCTTTGGCTATGTAACTAATTTTGGAGAAGGACCAAACAATTTTACTTCTTGGTTGAATACAACTAACAGACTTCTTAAATAATATTAAAAGTGTTTATTATCTCTTTCGTTGTTCTAGTTTTATATATCATTTTTCATATTGTTGCTGCAATTAGTTATTGATTCTTGTTTGGTTCCTTTACTTATTCATGTAAACTTAGTTTGCATGTTTTATAGGAATCATGAAATCAGTTATGACTCAGCCAATTATTTCTCTTGCAAAGTTACTGCTCCATTTTCCCTTGGATTTAGTTCTTAGTCATAAATTTTTTGTTTAAAGTTTTCCTTTTAGCATGTTATATATATAAATATATGAGTACCCTTATATTGATTCGCCCAACCAGACGTTTCAGGACTATCTCGAGTTACTACATACCCGAATTGGCTTCAAGGACTAACATGGTTCTTCCACATAAAGATATGAATGGATATAAATCACCTACCCTATACTATTAGCAACCATAACTTTAAAATGATACCAACTAGTTTCCTGTTGCTTCTACTATCCCTGTTATTAATCTCCCTTCCTTAATTTTTGACAGGTTACTTACTTATGTTGTTACAAACCTTCAGCCATTATTATTCCTTCTTCACTAGTTCTACAAGTATTCCATGGTATTTTTAGTCAATTCCACTTATTAAAACTTCTATGCTCTATGTTTCCCTCTGTTGTCTAGAGAAACATTTCTTATTATATAGGTACATATGACCCTTGTTGGGAAATTCTTAGCCCAATAGTTCCTCTTTAAAGGTATTAAATTTAAAATGTTAGTACAACAACAATATCATTCACAATATTATTAGAGGAACCAGTTCTTTTAAGTTTTTCTTACAATTCATTCTCTTAGTGTAGGACTATATACTCTTGAGTCATTATCAACTTGGTTGACATGGAACTAATTTATTTTCTTTTTGAAAGAGGAAAAACCCCTGCACCATGGGAATCAAGGACAGATCCAGGGTTGCCCATTTTGTGGACTTGTCCCATGATCTAACATTGGTTCTTGTTGTAGAAATAACTAAAAAATAAACTATTATGACATGTACTCAAGCAGTCATTTACATTTGCATTCAATATGCAATATTTTCATAATAGAAATAATTCTATTTAGAGTAATTCACATAGTTATTTTTCCATACACATTTACGTAGGAAAAAGGTCCAAAAATAATTATCTAACCTTTCTTTAATGTTGGTTGTTGAGCCACAAACCATAAGGGAGGCAATGCTCCTCCCAGCCTGCGAGACCAGTCACAACTTTGTCTTCCATCGAGCCTGCTTTACATCTAGTAATTGGAACATGTTTTATGCTCAATATATATGAATATATGGTCCCAACTAGACATAGTCCAAGATCCATGATGAGTTGGGAATTTCACTCACTAACCAACATAGAAATTCCTCTCCGAGTCAATCCTTATCCTAGTATGTAGTCTTCTTTTCCTTTGATAGCCTCAGGCTCTGTCTACCCTCTCGGCCTCCTCGCTAATGGGGAAATTCCTTCCTTCCTACAGAAGTTTTGGGAAGGTAACTACCTTTCCCTAACTATTCCAAATACCTTCACATTTGATCCCTCTATGCATAGCCTATCCCGTGGTTTTTATGAATCAACTACATAAACTAGCTCTTGATGCACACACACACACACATTAAACAAATGTGTAAATAAATATTGATAAGGCCCATGCATAACCCACCACCAGGTAACTTGTTTTTTTCTCAATTTACCAACAATAAAATAAAACAAACAATATGTAAAAGTTTTAACATAGGGTGGTACATCTCCCCCACCCATGAGCGAAACATGGTTCTCGTATTTTCTGAATCTTCAGAACACGTAGGGATAAGATTCTTCCATAAACTTCTCGTCTTCCCAGGTATCATATTTCAGGCAAGAGTGCCTTTATTTCACTTTAATATGGGTGATAAATCGTTTTTGCAGTATTACTTCTCTCCAATCTAGTATACGTAGGGGCTCAACTAAAAATTCTTTGTCTAGTTTGACGTGATCATGATTAAAAAAAAACACAAATATTAGTTCTTTCTCAATTAATAATTATTAGAAGCTGCTGGTATGATTTTTTCAACTTTATCAATAACTTACTTATATATCTTGCCAACTTATTATATGTCTAAGATTGTAGATATAATTTCGCAATAGTGATACATGAAACACATTGTGCACCTGCAAGTGACTAGGTAAGGCTAACTGATAAGCTACATGTCCAATGTGAGAAAGGATCTAAAAAGGGACACAAAAATGAGGGTATAGGTTTGCAAGACCTCCCTATTGCAAAGTGATCTTCTAGGGTTTGACTCGTACATATGCATGATCCCCTACTTGAAATTCCTGATAGCTTCACCTTTTATATACAAAGGTTTTCTGTCTATTCTGTGCAACTTTTAGATTCATTCTCACCTTCTTCACTGTAATTTCCATCTCCTTCAACGTATATAGAGCTAACATGAGTTTATATTCAGGACCACCCTAGTTAATAGGTGTCCTACATTTGTGTCCATACAATGATTGAAATGGACTCATTCTCAATGAAGCATGGAAGTTTTTGTTGTAAGTGAACTCCAACAAGTGCCGATAGTCGTCCCATTTAGTTAGTTGTTGCATTACATACATTCTCAGCATGTATTCAAGAACTTGGTTTACTTATTTAGTCTATCCATCCGTCTGAGGATGGTATGTAGTAATGAACTGTACATGTGTACCTAGTCTAATGAACAAGGCCTTCAGAAAGGCAGAGATGAATTTCACATCCCTATCTGATACTACTATCTTAGATAGGTCATGCAACTTTTTGTAGCATCCATCATCATTTAAATTTAATTTTCAATTTTATCATAAAAAAAAAAATTAAAAAATCAAATATTTTGTTCTAGAAACAAAAATTAAAAGAGAATGTGAAAGTCCGAAAGTAGTGATTTGTTTTATATTATTGATGGCTTTCAAATCTCATATGAGGTACGGCCCCAACCATATGTTAAAGTTCAAGTGGTATCACAAGATATGAGTAAGCATGGGCTTGGGAAGCGAGTAAAGTGCTCTGCAGGGGAACAACAAGCATGAGTTATAACTCAAGCTCAACCCTCGTAGTTGACCATGACGTCAAGGTGTTTGACCGAGATCTACGACCTGAGATTGCTATGGGAGTTCAAGCGCAATAAACCTCTCATACACTCCCTACCCCCGCAGCGGGCCACCCTAATTGCTCCACTCCATCTCATCTCCTCCATGTCATCCACCACACCCATTCACTACCGTCCACCTCATTCACCGTACCCTTTCACCTCATCTCCCACTCAATTAATTAGTTATAATAATTACAGGTTTTCTCCCCCGTTTGGATATTATATGTATAAAAGACAAGCAAAGCCCCGTGGTATTAGTCTTTTGTTTTAGTACGAAACAACCTTGCAACTAGCTCAGCAAATCTGAGTCAGCTACGATCCCGACAACTATCATCAGCAACTGTCACCAACAAACTGTCACCTACAGTCACCATGGCCAATCAAGTAAGTTCCTCATTAGTTATCCATACCCCATTAATGTATGTTGAAATCGATCTTTTTGATACCCTCTATACAATTAAAAATATTTCACTGTATCAAGAGGTCATTCTGAACCATAAGAAGTCTCCTATATTCATGGAAATGGTTAGGTAAGGTGTTCTTGCTTCTTTTGTTCCCATAACTCATTTATTTCATGAATTTATTCAATGGCTTGGCATGATGTAAAGAAATCCCAAAGGGAATTGGAAACAACTTGCAAGCTACTGGATTTAAGTGAAGAAGAAGCAAGAAGGGAGAAAGATAATGCAAAGAAGTACATGGAAGATCTCCTGAAGGTTAAAGATGAAATCAAAAGGCTAAAGGAGAAAATAAAGGGAAATATATCCTTGATTCAAGCCAATGAAATCCTATGGGATGAAGTCATTTAGGTTATTAGGGGCATTTGGGAGTTTTTGGTGATTATATCTGAAGAAAAAACACTAGTTCAGGATATGGAAGAGGTGGTCATTCAAAATAAGCAAAAAGATCTAAATAGATTAAATTTTGCAAAGAGGATGATAGATTTCATCAACTCCAAATCTACTAAGAAATTGAAGGAACATGACATTCCAGACAAAACATCATGTGCAATTGATTTTAATAAAAAGATTTTCTGAAACATCTACAGGATTACTACCAGGAAGAAGATAAAGGAGATGAAGGAAGTAGTTTCAAAGTTTAACATCTTGTTTGATAAAAGTTTAGGGCTGGACTTCCTTCTTGCTAGGATTTATAGTGAAACTTGTTTCCATGGAAAACACATGAGACTTTGCTGGTTGATGCAAAAAGAAAAGTTGATAACACTCATGAAAAGACAATAGTATTAAAAGGAGCCAGCATTGTGAACTACCTGAACCAATAATTTAATCTTCTCTAGATGGCAAAGACTCTGTTTACTGACAAGCCTACTTATGGTGGCATCAAAACTTGCAGAATAGCACTTGATATGTAAGAGGAAGCACCAAAGTCAAATGTACCATTATGGAGAAAGTGCGAGGAATGGATGATAGAGCAGACCAAAGATGCATCAGCAGGACCACATACTCAAGCCACAGATTCAAACAGTGAGAAACAATCACCAACGATACTCTAATTCCTATTACGTCTTGTTATTTTGCTTTCTTGAGAAGAACGAGGTGTCTTTTACCCTCCAATGTAATATTCTTTAGTGAATTTTACTTTAGATAGTTAGGAGGTACTTACATAGTTTGAAAGTTTTGGTGGTTACCAATTGTCCCATGATGTATAAAAAGATGCAAAATTATAGGAAAGAAGGTCTGAATTTTGAAGATCCTGGAGACTATGCTATTGTATTCTTGATAAATTGATGATTAATGAAAGAATCAAGAGTTTTCCACACATTTTTGGGTATGATTTTGTAATTTCTTTGTTATGTGTCATTATGTGTCTTCCTTCCTTTAAGTATGGTAGTGAAGCTACAGGTCTTTGTTTACTTATGTGAATGAAGTTAAAATTCCTTAAAAGAGCACTGCTATATTTAAAGTTGCTACTTCTACACTTCTTCTAAGTTACAGATAATAGTTGATGTGAAAAACAAAATATTATTTCTAACTTCTCAAAGCATTCTTCACACAACATTTATATTGAGCATCATATGGCATTCTGAGACTTTCATTTTAGCTAAATATTAAGGGTAAAAATTTAGGTTCTTGAGGCCCTTCACTTGAGGATACATCATACAAATAAGTGACATGAATAATAAAAATTAATATCTTAAGCACAATTTCTACACAACCAAGAAATTGGTTTCTTAAGAGAACATTAATTAGCACCGTTGTCGAGGATCGAAATCAAGAACATTTTTCCCTCGATTTTTAATATTTTCCTCTGGTTGTTTAGTGATGAGGAAATATTTGGCTGTATTAAATACAAAAAAATAACTCTAGCTTCAAAAAGGCCTCACACGAGCTTAGATACCTCACAGCAGAAAGCTCAAGCCCGTTCAGACCCTAAGAGATTAGTTTCCAAGAGGGTTGGAAAGCCAAACACTCCATTTACACCAAGTCCTACACTATGTACACCTAGCAGCAATTCAACACATGTTTCATCCAAACATTCTCCTTTAATTCACCAAGAGATGTACCTTTTACATCCACTTCATTTCAAGAACCCAACTGTCAAGAACAGTCTTTAGATTTTGTTTCTTTCTTAGTATTCAAAAATATATCTGCTATAGTTGTTCAACCTCAACCTATAACTCCATTGCCACCTTTTCATACTCCATTTACTCCTCGTGCATGTTTTACATCTGCTGGTATTCAAGGTTCAGTAAGTTGAGGTGAAAACATGGCAGCCCCTACATTCTTGTTGAATAGGTATGCACCTATTCCATTGCCACAACAGTTAAATCCAATGCCTCAAGAATACTTAAAAATCCTTCCTCGTTTATTAGGGGAGGATGAACAAACAACAGAGAAGCATATAGCAGTGTTTTTTAATTTTGCAGAAAATATCAATGTTGAACATCTAGATGTTGTTTTAAGACTTTTTGTGTAATCCTTGGATGGTGAAGCAAGAAAGTGGTTTAAAGGGCTTCCTAATAACTATATTCCTACATGGGAAGAGATGGTGCACCAGTTCACCCAGTGATGGGGAGAGAAATAAGACCATGGGTATTCACTTAGAGATTTTAATGGCATTAAAAATAAATCTGATGAAAGTGTTGGTGTGTTCATCAGAAGGTTCAATAAACTTTACAACAGTCTTCTAGTGGAGATCAAGCCCCCTCCTACTAGTGCAAAAATAACTTTTTTAGGGGCATTTGAATTAGATTTTGGGTTCATATTGAAGGAGAGAAGATCCAAAACCCTTGATCAGATCCTAACAAATGCTTTAGGAATAGAAGCAAATATGGCAGCTGTAGATAAAGCACAAGGGGCACACCCTACCCAAGATAAGGGAAAGGCTAAAGTGGAATCCTCTCAAAATAAAACATTATAGGATATGAATAATGTGATTAAAATTTGTCCAGTAAATTGATTAAATTGGAATTAGAGTGTAATAATTATCAGAGGCAAGTACAACAAAAAAGAAACTTTAATCCTCAATATAAAAGGAAACCTCTGCAAATTTTGCAGAAGGAGAGAACAGACCAAGATCAAGTTCAAGCACCACTTTACTTAGAGGTAGATCTTGATGAAGTACTCGAGAATTCCAAGGATCATGATGATCATATTTCCACATTGTATGCAAGAGATGAAGATGAACTAGGTGTTGAGGGAGAAGAATATACTGAAACATATGTTATTTATGATGAGAATGAAATTGATGAATATTAGAAGCAGTTTACTGATTTTATGCAGGTAAAATTACATAAGAAGTATGATTTGAGATCAGGAAAAAGATCTAGAATTCAAGAAAATGAAGGTGAGCAGCAAGTTCCAGCTCCGCTACAAAAGGCAACTCCATAAGAACCATAGCCTATAAAACAATTAAATAAAGGAAAGCAACAACAAAATACAAATAGAAAAACTCAAATACTTCAAGGTGAGTCTTCTCAAGATAAAAGTGATAAAAATCCTTTAGAAAAAATTGTTTCCATTCCACCAGAGATTTCAATGATGAAGAAAAGTGAAGATGAACATGAAAGGAATACTAAATAGGTCCATGTATTTAGTCTCACTAAAAATTTAGGAAAAATCAGAATTCAGGTGCCCCTCACAGAGTTGGTCAAAACACCAGTTTATCAAAGAGAGATTGCTGAGTTTATTAACCTATCTCAGAATGTGAATATAAATGACACTATGAATCTACAAGAAGATAAACCAGTAGTCGTTTTTGGTCCACATGTGGAGGAGGTATATTCTTCAACACCTCCTTTTTACATTTCTTTATTGATTCATGATTTCCTCTTGCATAATTGTATGTTTTATTTAGGAGTTTCACATAACCTTATGCCACTATCAGTAATCAAACAACTAAACCTACAAGTTACTAAACCTTACAGAGCCCTGTATTCTTTTGTTTCAAATAAAGTCAAGTGTCTTGGGCTCATTAAGGATATGGTGGTGTCATTAGCCCAGATCCCTACTAGAAGCTTGGTAATGGATGCAGTGGTAGCAGATATCCTTGCTAGGTTTGGAATGTTGCTATCTAGGTCATGGGGGGTTAAATTGGTTGGTGTTCTGAAATTGGATTTTACTTATGCTATCATAGCAATTTTTGTTGGAGAAAAAAGAAGGTTTTACAAAGAAATAAGATTTGTTAAAACAACCACAAAGAACAGAGCAAGTAATTCACCTATGTATAGCCAAGAAAAAGATGAATTTTCTTCCTTCATGCTACATGATAATGTAGGTTGATAACTAGAGGTAGCTTACTTCAGCCTGTGTAAATATAGAGCTGCAAACATAAGGGGTGCAGAAGTGCTTCTTTGATGGACCTTATTCTAAAGAAGGAACAAGTGCTGGTTTCCTTTTAATTATACCTGGAAGTAATACGATCTTTTTTTTTTTTTAAATTGGAGTTTGAAGAAACTAATAATGTGGCAGAATATGAATCCTTGATCATTGTTGTGCAAACAACAAAAAAAATGGGAGTCCAGACAATTTCTATTTTTGGAGATTCAGAGATGATTATAAAGAAAATTAAGAACCATTGTCAATCAAAAAACCCTAGGCCCAGGGTATATAGAAATGAAGTGTGGGATTTAGTTGATAATTTCTTTGAGGTTTTCAACATACAGCTCACTCCAAGAGATGGCAATAGTTCATGAGACTCCTTGGCTATGGTTGCTAGTACTTTTAGGCAACCTATAAATCCAAAGCTAAGATATGAGGTTGAAATGAGGCATAGGCCTTCTGTTTCAGATAATATAAAACAGTGGCAGGATTTTGAGGATGATTAAGAGATTAAGAAATTCTTGACTATGATTGAAGATTTTTAGGGCACCGAGATTGATCAAGATGGATATGAAACAACAGAAGGTGCAAGAGTAAGTGGTTTTAAAAATTCCATAGTTAATCAAAAAATTATTCAACTGAAAGATAATATTCTGCCAAGGGGGCTTGTCCCTCTTGAAATACTTTTTAACTCCAGTGATGTAGCTATTAGTTCGGAGAAAATTCAACAGGATGAGTAGATTCAAGATCACAATATTGGAACCAAGAAGGAGCCCAAGTTGCTCAAATTATTTAATGGAGTTCCACTTAATTATAAGGAGAGATATATTGAGCTTTTCGGGGAGTATACTGATGTTTTTTCTTGGTCATATGAGGATCACAAGACATATGAAGTAATAATTATTCATCACAAGATTCCCTTGAAAGAAGGGATTAAACCATTTAAGAAAAAACTCAAGTAGATCAATCCTTTGCTTTTACCATTGATTGAGAAATAAGTCAAAAATATTCTTGATGCCAAGAAAATAGTTCTGCTCTGATACTCTAACTAGGTGACCAATTTAGTACCTATAAGGAAGAAGAATGGAGAAATAAGGTTATGTGTGGATTTTAGAAATCTAAATAGGGCTTTGTTATGAAAGCAGCGCAAGAAAAGATAGAAAATATAGATCAACGCCTTAGAATTCAACCTCTTCGAGAGGGCAACCTCCTTTACATTACATAAATGAACAATTCTTGGATGATTCAAATGACAAAACCTCCTTTC
>APFE030891342.1:35379-105600 GCA_000404065.3 Pinus taeda
TAAAAAATAAAAGAAATAAAAATTTGTTGTAGTTCCAATCAACAAATTCATCCACTCTGGTAAGAAAAATACTTAGTGATGAATCATTGCCACTACTTCTAATTGCCCAACAATGCTACCTTGATAACAATGCTACCTTGATATCAACTTCATTGATTGTTACAAGAGTAAAATGTTCATAAACTTTCAATTAACTAGATCAGAGAAGCTAGAAACTTGGCAAACTCAATTATTTGTTCATTCCATTTATCACAAAAAACCTCACAAAGATGTTGATAACCTGTAAGTGACAAAAACTTATCAACTCTTTCACGGTATTCTTTTACGGTTACCATTTTCTTCATTGTTCTTGTTTACTTTATTTATTTTATTTTACTTTAGGTTTTATTTTTTTATTATTTAGGTTTACTACTTTTAATAATTAAGTTTTAGATTTTATTATTTAGGTTTATGCTAGTTTACTTTAGGTTTTATTAGTTTAATATTATAATAATATTAGGTTTTATGTGTTAGGTTTTATAATAATAATAATAACACAATTACATGTGGTTTATAAAATGTGGAAAACGACCATGCTAAATGGTAGAAAATGAGGCTAATGTGATTTTACTAGTGCTTAGAAATTCCACACAATGTTTTCCATCTTATCTGTGAAAAATTATGCAAATATTGAATTCAATGATTGTCTCATTGTTCTTCATCTTATTGGTTAAAAATTCGAGAAATATTGAATTCCATGATTGTCTCATTGTTTTTCATCTTATTGGTTGAAGGAGAATGAATTAGATAAAAACAAAAGAAATAAATTAGAAACTCTTTTCAAGGTGTTTTACGTTCATATTTTTTGGATAAGTAAAAATTTTAAAGTTAAACATTCAATTTTGTATCTTATATAATCTTTTAACGATTACTATTTTTATAGTTTTAAACTAAATTGGTGCTAAGTTAAAAATGAATCTATGGTTTCAAGAGGATGAAAAGCTGTAAATATCATGTGACAAGATTATCATATTGTTAATTGAGTATTAGAATATCAATCCCTTTCCTCCTAGATGTCTTCTTAACACATTCATACTTTGCCTTTGGATGTTTCCTTAACACATCCATACCTTGTGTTTGTTACAATTTCACCACCCAATAAATCCATTTCCCAAACCCTAGTCACCCATTATCCAATGATGTAGAGGAAGAGGAACCCAACCAACTCTTTTGTAACCAAAAATGTAACTATCAAAGTTCTTCTATCAAATGGTTTTTTTATTACAATTAAAAATTTACTATCTTTTTTTTTAAATGTTTTTAAAATCATTTTTCTTCATTTTTATTTTCTTTATCTTTTTTTATATATATATATAATATATCTTTTTATTTGGTATATTTTTTTCATTTTTTATCCAATTATTTTCTTTTAAAACATTATATATATAATTTTATATCAAACATTCTCGAATTAGATTATTAAATTCTAATATAGAATTCAAATTTTATATTTATTTATATAGTTAATATCTAATTTAATTAATTCAAATAAATAGACTCTCAATTAGTCATTACATTTAAGAATCATTTAATTAATTTATCCATTTAATTAACTTCTACTTTTATATCTTGATATATTGCAAGTTCACATCTCATATGTATACAATTTTATTTAATATATTGGGTCTGCACAAATGAGGCTTGTTGAAGTGTACAAATTAATAATGTGGTTAGGGATTGTGTCTTTTAAGATGAGGCTTGTTGAAGTATACAAATTAATGACTTGGTTGGAGATTGTCTCTTTTAAGTAGTATGTCTGACAATGTAAAATTATTTTGTATTTATCTTTGTATTTTTGAAATGTCCATGCAAGTGAAATGTCTAAAGTGACTGAAACGTTTAAATTTTTTTTTTTGTAAGCTAGGATGGTACTCTTTCTATTACTTGATCAACAAAACATTACATCATTTCAAAAACAGTTTCTGCCCGCCCTCTAGGGGAAACCGGGTCATAACTCCACCTATAGTTTTTAATTGCAGCCCAAAAAAAGTAGGTCCACAGTCTGGTCGTCTTAGCTAGATAAACTATGCAATCTTTGAACTTACTGAAGCTATTACTAAAACTACTGCTCTATACTACTTGCTTTTTCCCATCTTTAACATGTACAAAGCTATAACCAAAAAAATTGTTGCAGTTTCTAAACATATCTTTTATCAGTCATTGCCTCCATCTGATTGCCGGTTCGCTGCTTCCGCTGGCTCTGGACGGTCCCGATTCAGCATTTGCTGGATAGCATCCAGCTTCTCCTCCTGTTTTATCATTGCTATGCGTAGGAAGCTTAGTTCCCTCCGGATGTCTGGATCCCCCTTAGCCAGTTCAACCATCTCTTTTGCCACTTGTTCCAACGCCTTGGCCATTAGCCCCTTCATCACCCAATAGATGTGAAGAGACTGTTTGAATAATGACATACGCCCTCTGATATGACCCGGGTCGTGGAGGAGAAATTCCCATTCTTCCATCTCCTCATCGGATGGATCCTGAAGCGATTCCTCTTCGAGATGCTGCATGACTCTACGCACTGCAGGGTTGGAATTACGGAGGAAGGCCTGTTCAGCCCTTCGAACTCTGAGGTTAACCGTCTCCCTTTGCTTTCTGCTTTTCCCCTGGCCGCGCCTGGAAGTCTCCCCTTCCTCCTTCCCTTTCCCCCTCTGACCTCTGGTTCTTTTTCCATTCCGGTCCTTTTCCTTGTCAGGTGTTGAGCTGCGCTTCCTCATACCGTAGCGTCGGACCTTCGAATCCCGTAATTCAGACTGGTCCGCCTTCACCTGCTCTTTTCCTTCCTCAGCCAAGTTCTTATGGTGGCGCCTACGTTCACTCGCTGCACCCGGGATCATGTCTTCTTCCGAGTCATCCTTAACCTCCCACACTGTGAATGTTGGTTCCTCCTGCCTAATGGCTTTGCCTTTTCGGCTCCTGTTCTCCTCCCCTGCACTCTGTTGCTCCTCCGCTTGTCTCAGTTTCTGTCTGGTCTCCATATTGTCCGAGGGTCTGACGCACCTCTTTCTCTGGTTGTCTGAGGTTATAGCTGTTCTCTGATGCCGCTCGATGGGAACCTCCGCACTTACCCAAATTAGGAGCTCACAAAATGCCTTCACCATCGGCCATCTTTGATTATAAATCGAATTCCTTTCTTCGGGGAACCAATTTGGTCCGGTTTTCGAAAGCCGCCGGTAGCTCTTCGGTGAACCACTACTCTCGACCATCATATCGTGATTATATTTATTTAAATTTAATTATATTTATCAAGTAAATTTTGTAAATTTTGTGATGGATTTATATGTGAAGTATAAATAATATTCAATCCATTGAGCTAAAGCATTTAGGCGATATGTTGTTTGTTAATTAGATAGAATATTTTATATTATTTTAATATATTAAATTAATATATTTAGTCAATATAGTTGATATATATTCCATTAATATATAGTTGATATAAATTTAATTGATTAATCAATATAGTCAATATTGCTAATATCACCAATACTTATTTCCCTCAAATCAAAGTATTGTTCAATACTTTTTAAATCAATACATATTAAATCAATGCATATTAAATCAATAATACTTCAATCATTAATTTATTTAATCAATAAGTTATCGACACCAACACTTAGCAACTGACATTTAAATATACTTTAATAGATAAGTTAGCTGAGCTTTATATAACTTTAAATTATTTTCACTTTCATTTAAATTCAAACGGTTCACGCTCCCTTACATGATAGTTCTTGATAAAGCACTAAGACAAAGCATATCCTAAGTATATTCTCTTAAGGTTCAATCTTTACGTCCATTTAAATAAAAAACAAATGTCAACAAACTTACATCCATGGTCTCATAATTAGAACTCGCTCTAGGAAGAACAAATAATATTGGCATATAAAAATTGTTGTTTCCATCCCATATTACATTGGGTGTGCTGGGATTTCATGTTTTCCAGTAATCCCTCACACCAATTGAAGAGTTTTGGCTCCACACATCATATAGCCACATCCATATGAGACTTGGTGGCTAGGTGTGGTGTTGATGACCCAAGTATTCAAAGGATAGTGAAGAGTATAGTCTGTAGGGCGAGCTATGAGATATCTTTGATGGGTACCTTATTGCTCATTTTTCTCACACGTGGCCCACAATATTAAGCCACATACTCATCTATATTGTCCTTTACAGTTCTCCTCACACCATCTAGAACTATTAGTGCACCTTGCCTGTGTGAACCTCTCCAAAAGCTTATGTCTTCTACCTCTAGCTACAACATTCTCCCCTTCATTATGAAATATTGGTTTTAGAAATTCCACATCTCCACCAAACATTGTAGTAATCTTGTCTAGCTCTTCATGCTCTAAGTTTTGAAGAATTTAAGCAAACCATAGTCTCTGTGAGAATAAAGGATTAGGGAATGAGCGACGACTTGGATATAATTTTCCTGGTTCTCATATTCTAGTCACTCAATCATGATGAAATTCCTAAATAATAAGAGAAAATTGGTTAGATCACTCGATGGAGAAAACCCATCACACATTAATTCATTTAACTTTTACAAACCTTGGTTGCATTGCTCACACCTACACTATTTGATGCAGCTCATGAATAGGTATATTATATGGGTCACAATGTCATCCTCCAGCGTATTAAATTATCTTTTTTCTCATGTTTATCTACAAATTTCGTTATATTATGCTTAGTGTGAGAGTTAAAGATGTGTTGTTATGTCTTGTGGCCTAATGTGTGTTAAATCTAGGAATTGGAGCAATTTTGATTTGATTTGAGTATAGGAATTCAGAGTAGACAAGAAAGAGAGATTTTAGGAGGTGGTTCACCTCCTTAACTCCTCCAATCAGTTGAAGATCCCTCGCTCTATCTCATCAACTTGGTGGCAATGGAAGCTAGGCGGGCCGAGTTCATTGACAGTTGAGCCAATGCAAGTCAAATAAGAGTTAGATTCAACTATTCTCGAGTTAGGGAGTCAAATATCGCTATTTTCTACAGAGTTGTTGGTAGCTCCAATTTTGTATAAGTAAACAAGCCAAGGGACTCATTAGGATTCAAATCTTTATTGTAGCCAAGAGGCCATTGAGATGAAGCACATCCTACTATTATTTTGATGATGTATTCGACACTTTTTGAATGATAATGAGAAGTTTGTTTTTGACCTAGTACTAAGTTGACTCAAAGGTTGAAGCTCTTGGGTTAGGGCCCAACCCTAGCAGCAGAAGTTCCTCTCTTGTATCTATATTATTATTCTAGAATGTTGAGTAATTGCTAAAGTTTATTCATGTTTATTTTAGCTTAGAATATATATTAAGTTGTTGCTCATGCATGTTTCCTTTATTTTAGAGGGTAAATTAGTCTTTGCAGTTCCGTAAAGTAAATTCTATCAAAAATCCTGTGACAGTGAACCCTATCTTGTCTCCCTCATGGGATCATGATTAGAGGACCCCACTATCACAACCCAAAAACAGAGCGTGATTTCATGTTCATTGCATAGATCATGTTTTAGCATTGGTTAGATAGTTGTTTATGATTTCTTAGAAATATTTACATTTTTTATTTTTATTCATATGATTGTTGTAGCTTATAAGGTAGTTCATTTCATAGATCAAGTTCTTAGCATTAGTTAGATAAACTTTTCAAATTCAATTCATCTTTTCCACATTGACTTGTAATAATTTGCAAATGAAAAGAGAAATAGGTGCATGTGTTATTGCAATGTTCTTGGATCTGCACGAAAGGATCCCCTTCACCATCCCCATTAAGGTCTTCTCCACCTTCTTTTTATGCTTGCCAACCCATGTTCTAGATCTTTGTTTTTCTGGTCACCGTGAGAAACCATCTTAGCCCAAACCCAACCTTCTTGAAGTACTGGGTTTGGCTAAGGGTTTTGATCACCTTCCCCACATTTCCCACAATCTTCATACAACTTTCCAACACTTCACCTCACCATCCTTACCCTCCAAAACCTCTCAGCCAACTTCCTATATCATTTCAGGACATCATGTAGTAGTACATAAATCTTGTAACAACATCCTGTAGCATACCTGTAGTAGCCTGTTTTGACCTTGTTTTGACTTGCAATGATAGCATAGCTTAATTTAGGAGTAGTTTGACCCCTAGCTTGGATTCCATGACCAAAAGTGCACCTAGACCAGTCCCTTCACTCCTCTTCCTTTCTTGCAAGATCATATAGCATTAGTTCTTTCATTTATGAATTTAGCAAGTAGAACTTATTCACTCTGCAAGTGTGAATTATATGGTTAATGCATGCATTATTGAATTATGAAATGGTAGAATAATCTTATGTTTTCAAGCAACCCTGATAGCTAGATGATTGAGTGCAAGTTAACATAGTTTCTTTTCTGCAAATTAGCATAATATTTGTGTCCTTTCCTAAGAATTTATAGGTTGAAAACTTTCATTTTATGAGTTTAAAAGAATTTACTTTCTATGCACTAGGACTAGCCCTTACATTTTTCTTTCAGTAGTTAGACTCCTTTCAGTTTAGTAGAGGAATGGTTTGGAACCCTAATGATCAAGTGACCTAGTTGAGGATTGCATGAGTAGGATGATGCATCTACTATGTATATAGAATTGTCACCTATATGTTTGTACAAAACCCTGGGTTGATAAAGTAAAGTTGGGAGCCTTGGGAGTTGCAGCATTATTGTTGCAATGCTGAGGCTCATCACATTTTGGCACTGTTGCGGAGGAGGTGTCTAGGTAGATGTAATTTCTTCTTTTATTTCTATTTTTCATTCAGTAGATAGATGCCATTCTTGCTTTCCTTTCTATTTTGCATTTGGTTTTGAAAAGAAACAACTAAAAAGAAAAATTTTCTTTCATGCATGGTAGGAGTAGAGAAACTTTAGGGAAATTATTTCCAAATATCCCCACATCATCTAACAGCCAACCTTCACTTTTCTTTGGTGTCTATCAACTTCCCTCTCTGACTCCAGGAGAGTTAGAGGACCCCTTAGGTGAACAACCTGAGATATTTTAAGAGCCTATTAGGGAAGAAGAAGAAGAAACCCTTCCACATACCTAAATCATGGTTGAAAACAAAAATGAGGGTGCTTTTCCCATCAGAGAGTGTTATGAAACCAGCTCAAGAAAAGATAGAAAGGATAGATCAACGCCTTAGAATTCAACCTCTTAGAGGGGACAACCTCCTTTACATTACATAAATGAACAATTCTTGGATGATTCAAATGACAAAACCTCCTTTCTATATATAGGAGTCTAAGGAGTCACAATATAACCCGACCGACCTAACAATAATAATATAAAGCCACAAAAATAACAATAGAGGGATTCTATGGGGCACAATAATAACAATATGGGGATAATAGGGGCACAACAAAATTAATAAGGGATGCAACTACAATATTAATGGGGTAATCACTAGTATTATAGGGACGCAATAGGCTTCCTTAAAACATAACTATCCATTACCTAAAATGGATCATGTGGTGCAGAAGGTAATTGGATCATTCAGAATGTCAATGTTGGATGGGTTCTCTAGGTATGACCAGGTGGTTGTTGCTAAAGAAGATAAGAAAACGACTACATTCACAACTCCTTGGGGAACCTTCATGTATGCTCGAATGCCTTTTGGGTTGATGAATGCAGGTGCGACATTTAAGAGGGATATGGACATTGCATTTGTGGGTGATAAGTTTGTAATGATATACTTGGATGACATCAATGTTTTCTCTAAGTCAGATGAGGAGCATTTGGACCATCCTAAAAAGACTTTTGATAATTGTAGAAAATTTGGGCTTTCTATGAATCCTAAGAAGTCTATTTTTGCTCTAGAAGAAGGAAAACTACTGGGGCACATTGTTTCTTGAGATGGAGTGAAGATAGATCCAACAAGGGTGCAAGCTATGCAAAAAATACCCCTGCCAAGGAGTAAGAAAGACATTCAAAAATTTCTAGGAAAAATAAATTTTCTAAGGAGGTTTGTGTCGAATTATGTTGAAATTGTAAAAGAGATTACCAATATGCTGAAGAAGGAAAATGTACATTGGACCAAGGAAGCCAGAGAGTCATTCTCCAGGATCAAAGAAGCATTACAAGAAACTCCAATTTTAATTATCCCTGATTATCAAAAGCCCTTACAAAAGCTTTTCATTTGCATCACTTAATTCAATAGCTGATGTTTTGTTATAGAAAAATGAGGAAGGAAAAGAGTAGTGAGTTGCTTTCTTTAGCAAGATTCTTAAAGATGCTGAACTCAAATACACTATCCTTGAAAAATAGGTATATGCTTTGGTAAAAGCACTCAAGGCCTTCAGGACCTATGTGCTACAGTCATAGATGATTTCTTACGTGCCAAATGCTATAGTATAGGATGTCTTAGTCGAGAATGATGTGGAAGGCAAAAGAGGAAAATGGATAGCTAAAATCCAAGAGTATGAGTTGGACATAAATCCCACAAAGCTGGTGAAAGGGAAGGGATTGGAAAAGATGTTGACAGAGTCAAATTTTTAGGCATTGGGAATAAACTTGCTAACACCTGTAAATGAGGAAATAATTAAAGAAGGTGAAGAAAAATCAAACCCAGGTATGAAGATCTGATATAAATTTTTATGTTCAGAATGGTACAAGCACATAGTTCATTATTTATACTTTTTCTCTTATCCCCAATCATTGGATAGAACAAGATATAGAGCATTAAAAATCAAAGCCAAACCATATGTGATTGTAAAGGGAAGATTGTATTGGAAGGATCCTGCGGAAATTTTATTGTTATGTTTAATAGGAGATGAATCTACAGACACCATTAAAGATTATCATGAGAAGTTATGTGGTGGACATTATAGTTGGAAAGCTACTGCACACAAAATCCTCCAGGTAGGATTTTATTGGTCTACCCTATTTGGTGATATATATAAGTTTGTCAGAAGCTCTCAGAAGTGTCAAATTTTTGCTGAGAACAAGAGGTTAGCTCCTTTTTCATTGATCTTAGTCTTCATAGAAGAACCCTTCAGACAATGGGGACTAGACTTTGTTGGAGAAATTAACCCACATTCAATTGGACAACACAAGTGGGTTCTTACAACTACTGATTATTTCACCAAGTGGGTAGAAACTATACCTACCAGAAAGGCAAATGACTAGGTGGTGATGAGTTTTTAGCATAAAACATTTTCAGCAGATATGGATGCATTGTCAAAATCATAACTAACAATGCTCAAGTGTTCAGTTCAATTAAGTTTATTGCTTTTTGTCAGAAGTATAATGTCATTTTATCTCATTCGACAACTTATCATCCACAAGGAAATGGATTTGCTGAATCCACTAACAAAACATTGATGAAAATTCTTAAGAAAACTATTGCAGATAATAAAAAAGACGGATTCTAAATTAAATTTTACTCTATGGGCTCTCTGAGTGACTACAAAAAGGTCTACAGGAAAATCACCTTTTGAGTTAGTGTATGGAAATCAAGCTTGTTTCCCTATTCAGCTTGTGAAGCCTGTGATTGTAATGATTCATGAGGCAAAAGAAGAGCCCAATGCTTTAATAAGAAGGATGCATAAGATAGTGGATTTGATTGAAAGAAGGGATAAAGTAAGAGATAATTTGATTATTGTTGAGCGATAAAAAGGTGTCTTTTAAACCCTATTTACCCTACATTAATTATCAATCCAGGTATTATTTTCTATCTCAAGGGTGTACTCAATCTAAGGTGGTCACTTGTTCAAGAGTAATGTTTGCAGTATACTGCCTATAAAAGTAAAAGTAAATGAATGCTGAAAACAAACTCTAATTTTAATGTCAAGAAACTTAAATTCTTTGTAACTAAATCATTCACTCAAGAAGCTACAACAATCATCAGTCAAGGATGTAGTAATGATAACTCTTTCCTTTGTAAACTAATGTAAATGAAAATCAATCATAGACAAGATCTCCAATCTGAGAACTTAGAAAGCAGTAATCAATGTTCGTTACAGTTGTAGATATTTCTATTCACACCAAAGAAAATATCGGAAATAAAAATTCGATTATCAGAAAAGGAACAACAACTAAATCTATTGCAAAGATCGAACAACAAAGCTTAATCTACAGGAAGTAATTAAGCAGCAATCTTAATGGAAATGTATTGAGCAGCAACCTTCAACTAATAAGGAGATTAAACAGCAATCTAAGAAAGGAACAACAAACCTAATTAGATCTACAAAAATTGAAAAAAACTTAATTAAGTGAAAACATGCAGTGACTATAGAATCAATAATCTTATTCTAGCATACAAGGCATTAACCACAGGTATAAAGGAACGACAATTGCAATTATAATTGAACAACATAGAAATGAATAGTAATAAGAATTATACATGGACTGTAGCTAAATGAACAACAATCACAATTGTAAATGAGCAGCAATATCAATCTGTAAATGAATAGCAATATCAACTGTAAATAAACAGTAAAATCTAAATTAGACAATGCAATATGGTTTTCGAAGGAACAACATAACATTTTCGGTTGTGAATAATAATTTTTCTATTCGATTGTGATTTCGATATAATAGATCAATTCAATGAAATGTTCAGGAATAGAAGATTACTCAATATAACAAATTAAGAGAATGCAAAGGAAATCAAACCACACACGACTGTAATTGGAAAATAAGGATACAAGAAGCAAGTGATCCACTAGGGCCGGGACCTTAGCCACTAGGGAAGCACTGCTGTGGTTACTTCAGGATCAGAAGACAAAACAACCATGAAGTTATATATTAATCATAAATGGCAGAGTTACAGTGATCGCTCTTCAAAGAGAGTCGATGATCAAAGTGAATATTACAACAATAAGTTCTACAAATTAACAATAAAATCCGCCCCTCGGGCTACCAGCATTGTCGCTTTTTATAATGTCCAGGTGGAAGTATAAAAAACATAGATAAGTCTTGAAGCAGTGATCCCTCAAGATCCTTTCGCCATATCTTTGATCTCCAACTTATCGTTTTGTCCTCTTGCGATGATACTGCATTTCCTCTTCCTTTTCTATGGTCATGCACTCCGATCTTGATCTCCTCGTTTGGATATGGCTTCCTGTCAAAGGGGCATCAGTTGGTTCTATTTTTTCTTTCCCTCTTGAATAGTGATATTCCATTTTCTTCACTTTCTATATAGAAAAAGAAAATAATTAGTCATTTTGAATTAATCACAAATCTCCTTAATTCTATCATAATTCTTTAATCATATTGCCATCTTAAAATGTAAAGAAGTTATGATTTAAAGGAAAAGATAACGAAATAAATGGTAAATACATACATTTTCCAATGCTCAACACACCCCCTTGCTTAACCTTTTTCATGCCCTCATGAAAACATTATAATTTACATGCAAGGAAATTAGGGAATAGACTAGAGAAGGATTTTCATGCAGTGGTCTAAAACCATGATTTCTAGCTAAAACTTCAAAAATATGCCTTGTTTGGCCTTCAAGCAATTCATATAGCGCCCTATATCCTAGTGTAGGATACCAGATGATTGGAATTCAAAACCTACAGCCTAACCAATGCGGGCCCTCTCTCAATATGAGATTACTATAGGTAACCAAGCGATCAACAACTAACTTAAAATTTTCGTAATTGAATGGCTCTTTGTCCTGAACATTCCGATTGGAAGTCTTGTATCGGAGTTTAGCTGCTACGATGGCAAGGTCTTTGATGGTTAGGAAGTATTCTACCCCTTGCTGGACAATCGTTGTGTGAATGGATCCCAATGTTTGGATCACACCCTGCTTTCTCATTAAGCTTCTATGTTTATTCCACAGTCTTAATGGGTTTCTTGGTTCACCCCTTACCCATAGATCTAACCCATTCTCCTATCTCTGAAAGGTACTATAGGCTTTAAGCCACTTAGTCTGGTTAACAACAAAAGAGATGAATGCCTGAAGCTGGATATCACCCACAAAAGGGCTAGGATTTTCTTCCATTTCATTGTCCAACACAAGATTATGCAAATAAAACTCACATAGCAATCACTGGACTTTCACCCCATAATGATTACAATAGTTTATGAAATCATCAACAGTTTTTAACCCTATAGGCACCCATGCCTTGATAGCTTTAATTTTTAATTGTAAGTACCTTTCCATAAAAAACAAAGCATAATTTTTGGCAGGTGCCCTACAGGCTAGAACATCAGTATATAGAGAACATAAGTTATCCATTTGACTCATAACTGTGTCTAGTCTATTGGTTACCTTTTTAAACTTTTCCTGTACCCTTCGCCATCTATCGAAGGCCTCACTCTCTGATGCATTGATGTTCTTTACTTGCTATTGTAACTATTGATATTTATCCTAAGGAACATCTTTGTAGGCTTTTCTATCGTTTGCTCGGCTTATGCTAGATCTTTTTGAAGTCTCGCTATCCTTGTATCATTGTTCATTATAACATTTTTGGGCTGGAAATATACCTGGATCTCCTTATTGTAACATCTAGTCCCTATAGTCTGCATTTCCTTCTCATGAAATATCTGGTCAATCGTGATACTAGAGGACAACGCCTCCATCTGGACATCCTTATTATAGACTGGTGTGTCTTCTGTTTGAGCCTCTACATTTGTAATAGTCATATGTTGTTCCTTGCGGTCCTAAATGATAATGGGTTCGGTTTGAGTCCTTTTGGTCTTCATTTTATGAGGTTTCGTTTGGGTGGCTGCATCCTTTTTTCCAGGGGTTCTTTCTGAGATTCTCCCCATTTTTAGGACCCTTATTTGTTGTCTGAGTTGTTTAACTACATTTAGTAGTCTTTGTTGTTCCTTTCGCAAGCTTTGGATTTCATTTATTTTCTTTGAAGGAACAGTTGTTTCTTTTCTTGGACCTGATATTTTTTCTTTAGGGATTGTACCCTCACCCTTGCTTATTTCCACATTCTCTGCTTGGAACAATTCTTCAGTGTTCTCGTCCTTTTGATTAGGTTTTTTAGGGGTAGAAACCTTGGGTTGATCTACTATTTCTCAGAAGTCTTCTGCCTCTACCTCTTCTTCATCATTCATTTCTCTGGATGCACTCTCACTGTGAGCAAAGTTTTCCTGTGATTGCCCTTCTCCTTCTTCCTCATCATTCAGCTCCTCAGATGCAATCTTACTATGAGTAGAGTGCTTCTTTGATGGTCTTGCCTTAATATCGAGGTTGAGTGGGCTGTGAGGCTGGATGTACTCACCCATGTTGGCCAAAATTTGGGCCAATTCATCTTCTTGCAGAGGGTTTTGTAATGGGCTTCCACTGGGTTGCTCTATTTCCTCCCCTTCTTCCTCGCCGAAATGCTCAATTTCCTCTTTCGGTTCCTCTTCTTCATTTTCTTCTAATTCTTCTTCTTCATTTTCCCCTCCTTCAAGTTGTGGGGGTTGCTCGTCCTCTGAGTCATATATCTCTACTGGCTAGCTACTGCTTTCTTGGGGATTTCCCAACATTCCTCTGCTTCTTCCCAATCTGGTAGACTGTCTTCGTTTCTCTAGTCTCATTGGTGTGCTATTAGTTCTCTTTCGTTTTGTGGCTGGTAAGGCCAATCCCCCATCTATTGAGAATATCAATTCTTCCCAACTACTTTGTTGTTGAGCGAGACTGTAATTGACTATTAGCTGAATTAAGCCGTGATGTTTTACTACCATTTCTACATGACGATATTTTCTCATACTTCGAGCAGCAGCATCCAATAAAGAATTTAAGTATGCGGGAAAATTTACAACACATTTTTGTTTTGACACAGCTACTATTTTGAGATGTCGTGGTCTCACCATGTCTTTTCTGCCATCACTTGTGATGTAGCTTTGCACAATCCTGGCTAATTCTACCCATGGCTCTGCTAGGGTTACAGGCAAGACTCATTTTCCTTTGATGGTAAGGCTCTGTCCTTTCTCCCAGAAGATGCTTATAGCATCTTGAAGTCTCACTTTTTTTTGGGTCCATACTGGTCCAATAGCTAGCAGTCCTGATACTTCAGCAATTATCACATCTGTTACTGTTATTTGCCTTCCCCTCACCATGGAACGATCTTCCTGCAAATTTTGTAGAAATTCAATGGCCACCATCTCATTAGACTGTTGTATTCGGTTAAGGTAGGAAATCCATCCTACTCTTATTAAAAATTCACGTGTAGCATCGGAGATCATTAACACCTGTGGCTCCCTACGTATCGATCTTCCTCCCATCTTTGTTCAAGCTTAACACACTGTTACTTTTTTTACAGAGCAAAAACACAGAAATGGCGATGGAACAACAAGTTGTTCAAGCTTTAGCACTCTGTTTACAGAGAAAAAACACAGAAATGGCGATGGAACAGTAAGCTGTTCAAGCTTTAGCACACTATTTACAGAGAAAAAACATAGAAATGTCGATGGAACAACAAGTTTTTCAAGCTTTAGCACACTGTTAATTTTTACAGAGCAAAAACACAGAAATGATGATGGAACAACAAGCTATTCATATTGGGAAATATCAATACCATTGAACTTGTTATTCCCGAGTTTTGATCGAGTCATAGTACCTCTAAATAAGGAATCAACACATATGCCAGTGTATTGTAGAGGTCACCCACACCCCCCCAAAATGTGATAGGCCATCCTCGGCCGGCAAATAAAGGAACAACATGTTGGACTGCAGTCGTACAGTAAAATAAAGGAACGATGTATATATCCATGACATGATTACAAAAATCAGTGGATTACTAAAATCGATGTCTATGATGGAAATCGCAAATAGATATGGAAATGTTATGAAATGATGCGAAAAATAGAGGATAGGATAGCTAACGTAAGTAAAAGTCCTTATGTGGTCATTATCCACTTTAACCATTATGATTGGTTTATAAATGATTTTTCATGTATAAAAGGTTTGAAAGGGTTATATAACATAATCTCACTTGAAATCAACATAAAGATATAAGAAGAAGGGTTTATGATGACTATTGGTGTATGAAAAGTATGACTTTAATACCATCAGGAGAGCTCTGTTGCCCACAGGTGTCCATAACCTTGACAAAGTTTCTTGTTTCACCCTTGGAACCATAATCCTTTGTGTATGCCTAGGAAAGTGTTGTGCGATGTTAGAATGGAGGCCATTGTTCTGGCTTGGTAACCAGATGAATCATAATGCCATTCATCAGGAAGGAGTGAAAGGTGGGTAGGCCAACTCATGATGAGGCCTCCTGTTACAACGACTTTTTTATTTTTTTGATATGCCTCTTGGATCATATCCCTGGTGTGGTGGCCATAGTGGGAATGTTACTTCACTTGCTTCCTTATGATCATGGTAGGCTAGCTCTTGATGAGACCCCCTATCCTTCATCTGACAAATCATGTTAGTAATCATATAGATATTTATTTTTCTCTTTTTCTCTTTTCTTTTATATAGCACTTTCCTATTTATATATAGAGGATGGCTCAACACTCGTTAAAAGTAGGGATGGTGGAAGAAGTCTGAACATCTCAGTAAAGGAAAATATGTCCTTATTCTTATTCAATAATAATGATAAAAGAGAATTATGAAGATTTACGGAAGAACCAACCTGATAAAAATAATCACTCAAATTGGTTTTAGTGAAAATAAAGACAACAAAGTGATATAAATAGTTGTGTCCTTTCCTATTTTTTTATCGGTACATAGAAATTTCTCTAAAGATAATTATTTTTCTTTGATTTTGTGATTTCAGTGTCCTCTATTTTTTGTGTTCTTGCATAAATTTATAGATGTGCCTTAAATGAACCATTATTCACAAAAGTCCTCTAAATGATAGAACACACACAAGAAAAAAATTCACTCAAAAAGTGTTGTTCCTTAAAAGGAACAACTATTGTTCCTTAAGAGAGACAACAAAAAAATAACTGCATGCAAAAACCAGGGTTCCTTTAAGAGGAACAGTAAGCAAAAGAAAAAAATACACTTGAAACTGTTGTTCCTTAAGAAGAGCAACAATTGTTCCTTAAGTGGAACAACAAATAAAGCAAGCACAAAATAAAATATCGTTCCTTTGGTGGAACATCTTAAGATCATCCGAAATCGAAACTGTTGTTCCTTTGGAAAGAATGGAAGAAAGAAAAGAAATGCAAAGGAGGGTTGTTCCTTTAGAAGGAATGGCAAAACAATTTGGCGGAAGTGTTGTTCCTTCAAAAAGGAATGACAAAACAATCTGGCAAAAGTGTTGTTCCTTTGGAAAGGAACAACAAAAATGCAGAAATGTTGTTCCTCCAGAAAGGAACAATAAAAAACGAAAGTGTTGTTCCTTTTCAAAGGAACAACAAAAATGCGGAAATGTTGTTCCTTCGAAAAGGAATAGCAAAAATTGAAAGTGATGCTTCTTCGAAAAGGAATAGTAAAAAACGAAAGTGTTGTTCCTTTGGAAAGGAATAACAAAAAACGAAAGTAATGTTCCTTCGGAAAGGAACAACAAAAATGCGAAAGTATTGTTCCTTCGGAAAGGAACATCTAAAACAAAAGTGTTATTCCTTTACAAAGGAACAACAAAAAGGCAGAAATTCTGTTCTTTCAAAGAGGAACAACAAAATGCAAAAGTGTTGTTCCTTTGGAAAGGAACAACAAAACGACAGAAATGTTGTTCCTTTGGAAAGGAACAACAAAATGCAAAAGCGTTGTTCCTTTCCAAAGGAACATAAAAAAGGTGGAAATGTTGTTCCTTCGAAAAGGAACAACAAAATGAAAAAGTGTTACTCCTTCAGAAAGGAATAGCAAAAAGGTGGAAATCTTGTTCCTTCAGAAAGGAACAACAAGATTTAAAAGTGGTGTTCCTTCGAAAAGGAATAGCCGAAAGGCTGAAATGTTGTCCCTTCGGAAAGGAACAACAAAATGAAGAAAGTGTTGTTCCTTAGGAAAGGAACAACAAAAAGGCAGAAATGTTGTTCCTTCAAAAAGGATCAACAAAAATGAAAATAAATGCATAAATGCAAAATTCTATACAGGAAGTAGTTTATATAAGCAGAAAAGAAAAAAATTATGTATAAAATTTTAAGAACAAAGAAACTATTTAGTGAACCAATTCCGAGGAGGGACTATTTTCCTCTGCAAGAATCTGCATATAAGAATCTTCCCGAAGCTGCTGGTAAAAGGATTCCCGAGTAAGCAATTTATCGTACAGTCGCACTCGGTGGCCATTTTCTTTAAAGATATGTTTATATCCTCAACAGTAGTCAATGTAATGGTGCCATTGTCATGTACTTTCTGAATTTCATATGGTCCAAGCCATCGAGTCTGTAGTTTTCCCAGAAAATCCTGAAACCTAGAGTCATATAGGAATGCCCAATCTCCTTTGTGAAGATTTTCTTTTTGATGAAGGCATCGTGCCATTTTGCTCTTGTTGTTGAATTAATGTAGTGCGTTGAAGAGCTGAGAGCCTAATTTCATCTAGCTCATTAATTTGCTGTAATTTGTTAGTCTGGGCCTCATTTAAATCCAGACCGATCTCATGTGATGTTCTTAATGTTTGTATTTCGAACTTTATTAGAAAGATGGGTTCTTTTCCAAATACTAGCTAATATGGTGAATAACCGGTGGTGTTCCTCCACGTTGTTTGGTATGCCCACAAGACCTCCGCTAATCTTGAAGCCCAATCACGTCTGTGTGATGCAACAGTTTTTGTCAATATTGCTTCTATCACCTTATTCATGCTCTCTACTTGGCCATTTGCATGTGGGTGATATGGAGTGGTAATTTTGTGTTGAATGTGATAATTTTTTAATGTTGCAGCGATTTTATTATCTACAAAATATGGTCCTCCATCCGTGATTATGTCCCTTGGGAGGCCATATCGCACAAATGTTTGGAATGGAAAATGAATCACAGAGTCCTCTGTAGCTCTTGGAAGTGCCTATGCTTCAACCCATTTGGTAACATACTCTGTTGCTACTAGAATATATGTTTTCTGATTTGATGACGGGTTGATCGGACCAACAAAATCGAGTGCCCAACGCTCAAATGGTTCGATTACTAACTGTGGGTTTAAAGGCATTTGGTCAGACTTTCCAGGACGTCCTGCTCTTTGGAAACTGTCACAAGCTTGCACAAACTTCTTAGCGTCTTTAAAGATTGTGGGCCAATAATAACCTGTTTGCAAAACCTTGTGACCAGTCCTTCGATTTGCGAAATTTCTGCCACACAGTCCGTCATGACAGGCTTTCAGAATGTCAAATATTTCCTCTTCATGGACGCATCTTCTGATGTGCATATCTACCCCTATATGAAATAGGTAGACCCCAATCCAAGAAAATCGGGTACTACGTTGCACAATCTGTTTTCGTTCATTGGGGGTTAGATGCTTTGGTAATTTTCCCACTGTTAAATAATTTGCAACATTAGCATACCAGGCTGTCTTGATAGTAACAACAAACAAAAGTTCATGTGGGAATTGATCTTCGAGTGCTGTTGCATCCATTGGCTTCGCCGTTCGTGAGAGAAAGTCAACTCCAGGGTTCTCTTTTCCAAGTCGATATTTTATTGTGATGTCAAATTCCTACAATGAAATCAACCATCTTGTTACTCTACCATTTGTAATAGGTTTATTTGCTAAATATTTTACGGCAAAGTGATCTGTATATAAGACAACATGATATCCAATGATATAATGCCTAAATTTATTTACAGCATGTATTACAGCTAAAAACTCTTTTTCAGTAACGGTATAGTTGAGCTCAGTAGGAGAAAAATTCTTGCTAATATAATAGGTTGCATATGGTTTTTTGTCTTCTTCCTGCCTAGGGACTGCTCCAATAGCTGTGTCTGAAGCATCTGATGAAATTTGAAATGGTAGGTCCCAATTTGGGCCTCTGAGTACTGGGGCTGTTGACACAAGATTTTCCAGATCCTCAAAAGCACAGTCACATTTATCTGTCCAAAAAAAATCAACATTCCTTGTTAGTGCGTATAGAGGTGCAACTATTTGAGAAAAATGTTCTATGAATCTCCTATAAAAACCAGAAAATCCTAGAAAACTACGTACCTCTGTCTGTGTGGTAGGAGTAGGTATTAACAAAATTATTTTAATTTTGGCTAGATCTACCTGCATTCCAACGTCTGAGATATAATGATCGAGGATGAGCCCTTCGGTCATCATCATATAGCACTTTTCATGGCTCAAGCAGAGTTTGGTTGCAATACATCGTTGCAACACCTTTTCCAATGTGTCTAGTGCTGGCTCAAAATCATCTTCGTATTGTGTGAAATCATCCATGTATACTTCTATCCGTTCATTTATTAGATCTGAAAAGATGCTGAGGATGGCCCTCAGAAATGTGGCAGGGGCATTGCATAGGCCAAAGGGTAGGACTCTATAAGAAAATGTTCCCTAAGGACAGGTAAAAGTAGTTTTTTCCTGGTCTTCAGGGGTAATTTGAATCTGATTGTATCCATTGAAGCCATCCAAGAAAGAAAAGAATTTCTTTCCTGCTAATGTGTCTAATACCTTATCAATGAATGGAAGGGGAAGTGGTCTTTTTGTGTTCTTTTGTTTAATTCTTTGTAATCTACACAAATCCTCCACTTTCCATTCTTCTTTGGCACCACTACTAGTGGAGAGACCCACTTGCTACCAGAGATTGGATAAATAAAGTTTACATCCAAAAGTTTTTATAATTCATCTTTCACAATATATTTCAGGTGAGGGTTGAGTCTCCATTGGCATTGGCGAATGGGTCTAACATCTTTTTATGTATAAATGTGGTGCGTACATAGTTGGGGATGAATTCCCTTCATGTCCGGATAATCCCATGCAAAAGCTTCCTTATATTTTCTCAGTAGTTGGACCAGCTTTTCCTCTTATTCAGGAGTCAGGTTTTTGTTAATGTTCAAGGTTTTTCTTTGCTCAATATCTATAGTTTTGTTTTTTGAAACAGAGGTAGTGGGTATTGATTAGTCATGAGTGTCTTTGAGTGGATCTTCTTCTAGCTCATTATCAAATGCTGCCTCTATCATGTGACATTGTACATGGGATCTGGATTTAGATTGGTTAATGAAGCTGTTAATAACATCATCATCTGTTTGATCTTTAAAATCAAGGGAATCTTCTATAGTTAACGGGGACCTAATGTTTTCTGTGAGGTATGATACAGGTTGTTTGTTAGTTTTTATTATTTTTACACTCGGCTGGGCTAGAGGGTATAGAGCTAGATTCTTGATATTTCTCCCTCTAGTTACAGTCATACTGCCTTGTTGGCAGCCAATGTAAACATCAGCAGTCGCAAGCCAAGGTCTACCTAAGATTAACAGATGTCCATCGAGTCGGTTTTTGGGGTTGATTATCAGAAAGTCGGCAGGATATTCCCAAGAAGCTACAAATACCATTATATCGTGAAGTGTACCTTCTAGTCTAACCACTGATCGATCAGCCAATTCCAATAAGGTGGAGGTTGGTTCCACTAATGTGATACCCAATTTTTTACAAGTGGTGGTTGTTAAAATATTAATTATAGCCCCTAAATAAACTAGGGAATTTGAGAAGGTTTGTCCATTAATTTGCACTGTCATTATAGGATTCCCTGGGTCTTCATATTTGACAGGTGCTTCTCTTCCCAATAACAGATAAGATAGGGTGCCAACTACTTGGACCATTAGATTATTTGTTATTGTCCTCTTTGGTTTTTTATGCATAACTCTTTGATGGTTTTTGCATACATTGGGATATCTTGGAAACCTTGGAGGAGTGGGATTTTTATATACAAATTCTTTACTTCTCCCGGAGAATCAAAGTCAGGATGTTCGATAGGGCATGGTATGATTAATCATTTTGAGAATGGGGGAGAAGATGTAGTTGCTTGGTCATGAGTTTGTTATCTGACCACATCTTCTTCTTGTAATGGTTGTTCTACGAGTAACTGATTTTCAACTTGAACAATTTTATCTCCCTCAGTTTCTATAATGCGCCCAGACCTTAATTGAAAGTTGTTGCACTCCCTTACATCAGTTTCTAGTTTTGGTGTTTCAATTATCTGAACAAATTGAACCAGTCTATTATTTGGGTTTGGGTTGTGTTGGGCTAGGAGTTGCGGTCTTAAGTTGGACTGGAGATTTTGTTGTATTGTATATGGCACTGGCAGTGTAGGTTGAGGGAGTGGGATGGTTCCAGCTGGCTGATTCATCTGTCTCTACTAGTTTGACTGGCAGACTTGACTTTGCGAAGTGGGAGGGGACGATTGTGTTGGATATGCATTGTTTTGTGAATATGGTGGAGAGTAGGGAAAATTTGGCCAATTAGGTTGGCTTGTTTGATTTGGCCACGATGATGATGGAAATGGTTATTGTGACCAGTTTCAAAAGGGTGGTTGATTTTTCCACATTGTATTATATTGCTGAGCATGATATTGTAGAGGTTGGAAAGAAGAAGATGGATCAGAGGGCATTCTTGGTTGTCGTGGCTGCCATTGATGGCCCTGATTGGGTAGGCACACTCGTTCTGATTCTTCTTCCGCTTCCTTATACACTAGTTTCAAACCTGGGAGTGAGGGGCAGTTCTATGTGGAGTGGTCTTTTGTACAAATAGTGCAAACTTGAACTGCATCTAGTGGGCACTCTTTATGGTTATGTTTCTTTCTATGTCTAGGGTAGAATATTGCCATATATTTCTCTACTTCTACTTGTTTCTGTTTTGCTTGCATAATATCGAGTTGTGTTGTCAGAGTCCCCAATATATTGTTGGGTGTGGAACCTTATTATCTTTTGTATTCAAAGGTTTCAGCTAGATGTATACCCTAATTAGACTGTACACCCCTCCACGCGGGGGGGTGCGGGGGGGACTTGTCCCCCCCTGTGGGGGTCCGAGGGGGTTAATCCCCCCCCGACTGGGGGTCCAGGCGTGAGATGTCCCCTGGCGGGGGTTCGGGTGTAGCGCCCCCAAAGCTAAAAATAGATGTAAAATTTTCTTGTAAAAGTCTAGTAATTTCTAGTCAATCTAGGCCATTCATTAGGCGAATGATCTGAGAGTAGAAGTTATGTTGAATTTAGGGTTTTTTTCCCTAGAAGACAACCTCTCACTATATATGAGGGAATAGTATTGCGTCTATATTATATCTATATTCTGGGTGAGGAAGAGAGAGGAGATTGGGAGCGAAGAGGGTTTTACAATGGATTTGTTGTAGGTTGTATCTCTTCAGTTTGTTGGATAATATAATAAAAGAAGGACTGGCTGTTTCTCTGTGGATGTAGCCCAAACTGGGTGAACCACGTATATCTATGTCTCTCTTGTTTTATGCATTTTTTGTTTTTATATTTATGTAATATTTTATATATTCCATTGCTCCGTAATATATAATTTTCTAACAATTGTTATTAGAGCCGAAGGTCTATTTGGATGATAAACTTGCAGGAGAGAAGGGTTCCTGGTTTGAGCAGGAGCAATGGTGGAAGATGGTAGGTTTAGGGTTGAAAAATTCAATGGCCAAAACTAGTAGTTGTGGAAGATACAGATGGAAGATTATCTGTATCAGAGAGATCTATACCTACCATTGAGCGGAAAGACAAAGAAGTCGACGAGTATGACAGACACAGAATGGGATATTCTCGACAGAAAGGCACTTTGAACAATACGGTTGTGCCTAGCAGCATCTATAGCATTTAATATTTCAAAGGAAACGACAACTCATGGTTTAATGTTGGCATTGGCCAAACTATATGAAAAACCCTCGACCTCAAATAAGGTATTCATTATGAAGCATTTATTTAATATGAATATGTCAGAAGGTGGATCTGTTGCAGACCATTTAAATGATTTTAATATAGTTACAAGTTAGTTAAGTTTTGTAGGGGTAAATTTTGATGATGAAGTTAGGTCTCTATTATTTCTGTGCTCATTGCCAAAAAGTTGGAATGGTTTAGTTATGGCCATTAGTAACTCTATCTCTAGATCTAGTACTTTAAAGGTTGATGATGTTGTCAGTGCAATCCTTAGCGAGGAAATGTGACAGAAAAGCTCCGATGAGACATCGAGTAATGCTTCGACTGCAGAGACTAGGGGAAGAAAAATGGAAAGAGGAAAGAGCCCAGGATATCGCAGTAAGTCAAGAAAAGGCAGATCCAATTCCAGATTAGGGATAGTGTGATGGAAATGCGGGAAGAAAGGACACCTGAAGAAAGACTACAAGTCTCAGAAGGGAAAAGAAGGAGATGAGTAGCAAGAAACTAATCATGAAGCGAATGTAACAGGCTATGTGTTGCAAGATGCTTTGATTCTTTCACTAGAAAATATTATTGATGCCTAAGTGGTAGATTCAAGGGCCTCATTCCATGCCACACTTGATAAGAAATATTTTCATGATTATGTTCAAGGAGATTTTGGATAGGTTCGATTGGGTGATGATAAACCCTATAAAATCGCTGGAATGGGTACAATTTTCATAAAACATCAGAATGGAAATCAATGGCTATTGAAGGAGGTAAGGCATGTTCCAAATCTGAAGAAAAATCTGATTTAAACAACACAGTTGGGAGGTGAAGGTCGCATAACTACTTTCACAGATAAAACCTGGAAGGTCACTAAAGGATCCCTGGTAATAGCGAAAGGAGAAAAGGTTGGTATATTTTACTTATGCAATAATATTTCTAATTCCGTTAATGCTTAACCTCTACAGGAGAAGATACGGCATTGTGGCATCAAAGGCTCGGGCACATGAGTGAGAAGGGGATGCAGATTCTTCACTCAAGAAATTTGTTGCCAGGTTTGAAGCATGTTGATTTAAAATTCTGTGAAAATTTTGTTTATGGAAAACAGAAGAGAGTCAGATACCTTAGAGTTGGGAAAGAAAAGAAGAGTGAAAAATTAGAGCTTGTGCATACAGATGTATGGGGACCTACTCAGATATCATATCTTGATGTCTCTTGTTATTATGTTACTTTTATTGATGATGCAACCAAAAAAACTTGGATTTATTGTATTCGAAATAAATCTGATGTATTTGATACTTTTAAGAAATGGAAAGCTTTGGTTGAAAATGAGACAGGGAAAAGGTTGAAGTGTCCCAGATCAGATAATGGAGGTGAATATTGTAGCAAAGAGTTTGATAGGTAATTTTTAGAGAATGGAATTCGTAGAGAGAAGACAGTTCCAGAAACACCACAAGAAAATGGTGTGTTAGAAAGGATGAACATGGCAATCATGGAGCGTGCAACGTGCATGAGATTGCATGCAGGATTTCATTTACAATTTTGGGCAGATGTTGTACACACTGTTGTTTATATAATAAATAGAGGGCCTTCAAGTTCCTTGGTTGGTGGTATTCTAGAGGAGGCATGGATAGGTAAAAAGGTAAACTACTCATTTTTAAAGACTTTTAGTTGTGAAGCCTTTATCCACATTAATAAAGAAAATAGAACAAAGCTTGAGGCTAAATCAAAGAAATGTACCTTTATTGGATATGGTGTTAATGATTTTTGTTATCACTTATATGATTATGAAAATCACAAAATCATTAGGAGCAAAGATGTAACATTCAATGAAAAGGTCTTGCATAAGAATCAGTTACAGGAAAAGGAAGAGGTAAAAGAAAACAGAGAATACACAGTGCTTGATGATATCATAGGAAAAGTGATGGTGCCTAAAAATCATAATGATCAATAGCTAAAACAACAACCACAATAGCAACAAACACCGCAAACACCTAAAAGTGGTGTTAGAAGATCTACCAGGATAAGAAGACCCCCTGAACGATACTCTCCTTCATTATATTATGTATGGTTGACTGATTCGGGTGAACCTGAATGTTATGAAGAAGCAGTGCAGGTAGAAACTAGAAAGAAGAGGGAGCAAGCCATGAAAGAAGAGATGGACTCCTTAGCACATAACCAGACTTGGGACTTAGTTAGGATTCCCACACGTAAAACAAAATTGTAGAATAAATGGGTTTACAGGCTAAAAGAAGAAGATGGAGGTAGAAAAAGGTATAAAGCTAGACTTGTGGTGAATGGGTTTACATAGGAAAAAGGTATATATTTTGATGAGATATTTTCTCCTATTGTGAAAATGACTTCAATTAGAACTATTTTAAGTCTAGTAACAGTTGAAGATTTGCATCTTGAGCAGCTAGATGTAAAAACAACCTTTCTCCATGGGGATTTGGTGGAAGAGATATATATGTAGCAGCCACAAGGATATGAGGTAAAAGGGAAGGAGAAACTAGTGTGCAAGTTGAAGAAGAGCTTGTATGGCTTAAAACAGGCTCCAAGGCGGTGGTATCTAAAATTTGACAAGTTTATGTCTAAACAAGGTTATACTAGATGTCACTTTGATCATTGTGTTTATCTCAAAAGGCAAAATGATGGTAGCTATATTATATTGTTATTATATGTAGATGACATGCTTGTTGCAGGTTCTAACATGCAGGAAATAAATGTGCTCAAAAGGAAATTGGCAAACTCATTTGCAATGAAAGATTTGGGTGTTGCAAAACAAATCATTGGTATGAGAATAACTAGAGATAGGAAGAATCGCAAATTAACATTATCTCAAATTGAGTACAGAAAAGGTGTTGAAAAGGTTTAATATGCAAAATGCAAAGCTAGTTAGTATACCTTTGGCTAGCCATTTCAAATTAAGTAAGGAGGTGTGTCCCAAGACTTAGGAAGAAATGGCTCATAGGTCTAAAGTTCCATATGCATCAGCAGTTAGAAGCTTAATGCATGCAATGGTCTGCAAAAGGCCTGATATTGCACATGCAATGGGAGTTGTAAGCAGGTACATGAAAAATCTAGGAAAAGAACATTGGATGGTGGTGAAGCGGATTCTCAGGCATTTGAGAGGTACCACAAATCAAGCATTATGCTTTGGTGGTTCAAACATTGCTCTACAGGGATATGTTGATGTAGATATGGCAGGTGACAAAGATAATAGGAGGAGCACTACAAGATATGTATTTACTGTAGGTGGAACAACTGCCAGTTGGGTTTTAAAAATCTAAAGTGTTGTTGCACTTTCAACAACAGAAGCAGAGTATGCTGCTATTATAGAGGCTAGTAAAGCAATGATTTGGTTACAAAGGTTTCTGGATGAATTGGGTAAGACATAAGAGTTGGGCAGGTTATACAGTGATAGCGAGAGTGCCATAAATCTTGCAAAGAACTCTGCATTTCATTCCAACACTAAACATATACAACTCAAGTACCATTTCATACGGTTAGCATTGGAAGATGGATAGTTGAAGCTAGAAAAGATACACATTAGCCAGAGTCCTGCAGATATGCTAACAAAAGTTGTAACCAGGGAGAAACTAAGAATTTGCTCAGTTTCAATTTGTCTTTTAGTATGATGAAGAAAATGAGAAACAACCAGGTCCAAAGTGAAGTCATTGTCTAGAAAATGAAGCAGCGGTGGAGTTGCAATAATCAGTCTCCAAGAAAGAGATTGTTGGGTGTGGAGCTTGATTATCTTCTGTATTAAAAGTTTTCAGCCGAATGTATACCCCGAGAAGATTGTACACCCCTCCACGTAGGGGGGTACGGGGGGGACTTGTCCCCGACGTGGGGGTCTAGGGGGCTTAATCCCCCTCAGCTAGGGGGTCTAGGGGTGAGGGTCCCTCGACAAGGGGTTCCAAGGTAGTGCCCCCGAAGCTAAAAATAGATGTAAAATTGCCTTGTAAAAGTCTAGTAAATTCTAGTCAATTTGGGTTGTTCATTAGGCAGATGATCTGATAGTAGAGTTATGTTTAATTTAGAGTTATTTTCCCTAGAAGGCCACCCCTCACTATATATGAGGGAATTGTATTGCGTGTATATTATATCTATATTCTGAGTCAGGAAGGGAGAGGACATTGAGAGCGAAGAGGGTGTGACAACGGATCTGTTGTAGGTTGTATCTCTTTAGTTTGTTGGATAATATAATAAAAGAAGGATTGTTTGTTTCTCCGTGGATGTAGCCCAAACTAGGTGAACCATGTATATCTATGTCTCTCTTGTTTTATGTGTTTTATGTGTTTATATTTCTGCAATATTCTATGTCTTCGATTGCTCCGTAATATATAATTTTCTAACATATATCAATTTTGAAATTCTCTAGTAAATTCCTAATTTCTGCATGGGTTACTCCTCCACCAAAGATCTTTCTGTCCCTTGTGAGCATATCACGTTTCATTGGTTTTAGCCTTGTACTGCCTCGTGAACTCCTGATGCACAAATCAATAATGTCAGCAAAATTTCCTTGATAGATGTCACCTTTTCCCATGATATTTAATGTTTCAACCCATTGTTCCTTCATGCCTTTAATCAATGTCATTTTTAATACATTGTCAGGTAAAGGTAATGATGCATAAGGTGATCTTTGAAGATTATATTGAAAGCGCTCAACATATTCTTCTAGTGTCTCATTAGGTTTAGCTACCATGTGAAATATTTAATCCTTTAATTCTTTAGACATACAATAATCTTGATATTTCTTTAGGAAAGCACCTTTCATCTAATCCTAGTCATTTATAACACCTCCACCTAACCCCATAAACCATCGTAATGTGGCCCCTTTTATTGTGGTGGGAAATAATTTCAGCTTTTGGGGATCGGTGGTATAGTCGTACCCCCTGCAGAGTACATCGAATTCAAACAAAAATGTGTCTGGATCTTCTGATGTTAGGCCATGAAATGTGGGAATATGTTGAAGAGGAATGGCCTTCACAGGTGCATCGACTACAGTATCTACAATCATATATTGTAGTGTGGAGGTTTGGGTGGTTTGCTGGTTATGGACCATTTGGTCAAATATGTGCCAATATCCTTCTGGGATTTCTAGGAGTGTATTCCTAGGCAGGTTAGAAGGAACAGGAATGGCATTAACAACACTTCCTTTGTCTAGGATGATGAGAGTCCCTTGCTGAACTAATATCTAGGGGGATCTTAGCCCTTCAGGTTCTTCAGCCTTGTTCTGGATGATTTTGATAGCACTTCCCTTATCTGGGCTGCTTAGTGGCTGAACTATTCCAAGAGGAGATCTTGGTTCTTCAGTTTCCCCTGTTTCTCCTCCTCCTTTGCAAAGGTTACTAAGGTTCCCTACTTGTAATGATTTTGTGCTAGGATTCTTAATTTCTTGAAAATATTGCTCCTTCGTTTTGTTGTGTACCTCAGCAAAGGCTACAGATGGTGATTTTGTGGCCCGAAGGGAACTAGTAGGTTGTCTTGAAGCAACGTTTCTAGGGAAACCTAATGGCTGAGATTATGCTTTTTTAAGGATTTTGTCTATAAAGGTCGATCAGCCAAGGGTCACTGGTCCCTTAGCTTTATCAGGTTTATGTAGTGGTTTAAGATGCTTTTGAGGATTTTTTTGCTTAGTCATGCGCAAAAATCAAATGCTTATTTCTACCCAAAATAATCAACAAATCTGCAAGAAAGCGGGTAGGGGAGCAGGGATGTTTCATGCTCTATACGCAGGGTTTTACCTTTTGCTTTTAAAACCCAACTATCTCCTAGCAGGTACTTACAATACTCTCTTTTCAAAAGAATCATTTCCATAAACTCTCCCTAGCAACGGCGCTGAAATGTTGAGCGATTTTAATCCCTATTTACCCTACATTAATTATCAATCCAGGTATGATTTTTTATCTCAAGATTGTATTCAGTCTGAGGCGGTCACTTGTTCAAGAGTAATGTTTGCAGTATAGTGCTTACAAAAGTAAAAGTAAATGAATGTTGGAAAGAAACTCTAATTGTAATGGTAAGAAACTTAAATGCTTTGTAACTAAATCATTCACTCAAGAAACTACAACAATCATCAGTCAAGAAAGCAGTAATAATAAATCTTTCCTTTGTAATTTGATGTAAATGAAAATCAATCATAGACAAGATCTCCAATCTGAGAACTTAGAAAACAGTAGTCAATGTTCATTACAGTTTTAGATCTTTCTAGTCACACCAAAGCAAATACTTGAAATAACAATTCGATTAGCAGAAAAGGAACAAGAACAACAACTAAATCTATACAAAGATCGAACAACAAAACTTAATCTACAGGAATGAATTAAGCAACAATTTCAATGGAAATATATTGAGCAACAACCTTTAACTAATAAGGAGATTGAACAGCAATCTAAGAAATGAACAACAAACCTAATTAAATCTACAGAAATTGAACAACAAACTTAATTAAGTGAAAACATGCAACAACTATAGAATCAGTAATCTTATTCTACCATACAGGACATTAACGACAGGTATAAAGGAACGAAAATTGCAATTATAATTGAACAATAGTGAAATGAACAACAATCACAATTATACGTGGACTATAGCTAAATGAACAACAATCACAATTGTAAATGAAAAACAATATCAATTGTAAATAAACAATAGAATCCGAATTAGACAATGTAATATGGTTTTAGAAGGAACATCATAACATTTTCAGCTGTGAATAATAATTTTTCTATTCGATTGTGATTTCGATATAACAAATCAATTCAATGAAAAGTTTAGGAACAAAAGATTACTGAATGAAAAAAATTAAGAGAATGAAAAGGAAATCAAACCACACACAATTATAATAAAAAAATAATGATACAAGAAGCAAGTGATCCACTAGGGCCGGGCCCTTAGCCACCAGGGAAGCATTGATGTGGTTACTTCAGGACCACAAGACGGAACAGCAACGAAGTTATATATTAATCATAAATGGCAGAGTTACAACGATTGCTCTTCAAAGAGAGTCGATGATCAAAGTGAAGATTACAACAATAAGTTCTACAAATTAACAATAAAATCCACCCCTCCGGCTACTAGCATTGTCCCTTTTTATAATGTCCAGGTGGAAGTATCACAAATACAGATAAGTCTTAAAGCAACGATCCCTTAGGATCAAAGGATCTTGAGGGATTTGCCATATCTTTGATTTCCAACTTATCGCTTTGTCCTCTTGCACTGATACCGCATTTCCTCTTCCTTTTCTTGGGTCACGCACTTCGATCTTGATCTCCTCGTCTGGATATGGCTTCCTTTCAGAGGGACAGTAGTTGGTTCTGCTTTGTCTTTTCCTCTTGAATAGTGATTTTCCATTTCCTTCACTTTCTATATAGAAAAAGACAATAATTAGTCATTTCTCATTAATCACAAATCTCCTTAATTCTATCATAATTCTTTAATCATATTGCCATCTTAGAATGTAAAGAAGTTATGATTTAAAGGAAAAGATAAAGAAATAAATGGTAAATACATACCTTTTCAAATGCTCAACAATTATGTATCAATAAAAAATGAAGGGTATTTTTGTTAGAAAAGCTAAAGAAATTGATTTTAAAGTTGGAGACCTGGTATTAAGGTGAGATACTAGAAGAGAAGATAAGGGAAAACATGGAAAGTTTGATCCTCTCTAGTATGGCCCATGTAGGATCATAAAAGCAACGAAAAATAATACATTCTTCTTGGAGAATCTTGATGGTGAAACTTTACAGCTGCTTGTCAATGGGAAATACCTCAAACATTATTTCTAATTCTAAAGCACAAGCATCTTATCATTGTAGATACCAGAGTGAATTCATTGTACAAATTCCATAGAATTAAAATTGGCTAAGCAATATATGACTCCATGCCTGAGGTGAAGGCACTGTTCTGTGGTTCTTAGTGATTCTGTGGTAAAAGCACTATCCCTAGGTGGAGCCAGATGTTGTAGCATTGATCACCATTTAAATTCCATTTTTAATTTTATCACAAAAAATAAAAAATCAAATATTATGTTCTAGAAACAAAATTAAAAGAGAATGTGAAAGTCTAAAAGTAATTATTTGTTTTATATTATTGATAGCTTTCAAATCTGATATAAGGTAGGGCCTCAACCCATATGTTAAAGTTCGAGTAGTATCACAAGATATGAGTAAGCATGGGCTCGAGAAGTGGGTAAAGTACTCTGCAATGGAACAATGAGCAAGTGTTATAACTCAGGCTCAACCCCTGTAGCTGACCATGATATCAAGGTGTTTGACCGAGATATACAGCCTGAGGTTTTTGTAGGGGTTCAAACTCGATGAACCTCCCATACACTCCCTACCCCCACAGTGGGCCACCCCCATCAGTCCACTCCATCTCATCTCCTCCACACCATTTGCCACCCACCACATTCACCGTACCCCATCACCTCATCTGCCACTCCATTAATTAGTTACATTAATTACAGGTCCCCCCCCCTCCCCCATATTTGAATATTATATGTATAAAAGACAAACAAAACCCCATGATATTAGTCTTTTGTTTTAGTACTAACCAACCTTACAGTGAGTTCAACAAATTTGAGTCAGTAACCATTATGGCAACTGCCATCAACAAGTGTAAATAGCGAACTGTCACCTACATTCACCATGGCCAACAAGTAAGTTCCTCATCAGTAATCCATACCCCATTAATGGATGTCGACTGAGATATTTCTGGTACCCTCTGTACAATTAAACATCTTTCCCTGTATCAAGAGGTCATTCTGAACCATAAGAAGTATCCTATATTCATGGCAATGATTAGGTTAGGTGTTCTAGCTGCTTTTGTCCCCATAACTCATTTATTTCCTAAATTTATTCAATGACCGAGCATGATGTAAAGAAAGCCCAAAGGGAATTGGAAACAGCTTGGAAGCTACTCAATTTAAGTGAAGAAGAAGCAAGAAGGGAGAAAGATAATGCAAAGAAGTACATGGAATATCTCCTGAAGGCTGAATATTAAATCAAAAGGCTAATGGAGAAAATGAAGGGCAATATATCGTTGATTCAAGCTAGAGAAATCCTATGAGATGAAGTCATTGAGGTTACCACGGGCATTTGGGAGTTTCTAGTGATTATATCTAAAGGAAAAACACTAGTTCGGGATATGGAAGAGGTGGTCATTAAAAAAAAGTAAAAATATCTAGATAGATCAAAGTTTGCAAAGAGGATGATAGATTTCATCAACTCTAAATCTACTATGGAATTGAAGGAACATGGCATGCCAGATAGAACATCATGTGAAGTTGATTTTAATAAAATGATTGTCAGAAACATCTACATGATTACTGCTAGGAAGAAGATAAAGGAGATGAAGGAAGCAATTTCAAAGTTTAACATCTTGTTTGATAAAAGGGTTAGGGTTGGACTTCCTTCTTGCTGGGATCTACATGGAAACTTGCTTCCATAGAAAACATATGAGACTTTGTTGGCTGAGGCAAAAAGAAAAGTTGATAATACTCATGAAAATACAACATTATTAAAAGGATCCACCATTATGAACTACTTGAACAAAAAGTTTAAGCTTCTCTAGATGGTGGAGACTCTATTTACTGACAAGCCTACTTATGGTAAGATCACAACTTTCAGAATAGCACTTGATAAATTAGATGAAGCACCAAAGTCAAATGTACCATCATGGAGAAATTGCAAGGAGTGGATGATAGAGCAAACCAAAGATGCATCAACATGACCACATACTCAAGCCACAGATTCAAATAGCAAGCAACAATCACCAATCATACTCTAATTTCTATTACTTCATGTTGTTTTGTTTTCTTAACAAGAATGAGGTGTCTTTCAGCCTCCAATGTGATATTCTGTAATGACCTTTACTTTAGACAGTTAGGAGGTAGTTAAGAAGTTGGATAGTTTTGGTAGTTACCAACAGTCCCATGATGTATAAAAAGAGGCAAAATTATAGGAAAGAGGTCTTAATTTTGAAGAACCTAGAGACTATGCTATTGTATTCTTGATAAAACGATGATTAATGAAAGAATTAGGAGTTTTCCACACATTGTTGGGTATGATTTTGTAATTTCTCCATTATGTGTTATTATATGTCTCCCTTCCTTTAAGTATGGTAATGAAACTGCAAGTCTTTGTTTACTTATGTGAATAAAGTTAAAATTCCTTAAAAGAGTGCTCCTATATTTAAAGTTCCTACTTCTACACTTCTTCTAACTTACAGATAATAGTTTTTGTGAAAAACAACATATTATCTCTAACTTCTCAAATAATTCTTCAACAACATTGATATTCAGCATCATATGGCATTCTGCGACTTTCATATCAGCTAAATATTAAGGGTTAAGAGTCAGGTACTTCAAGCCATTCACTTGAGGATACATCCTACAAATAAGTGATATGAATAGTAAAAATTAATGTCTTAAGCACAATTTCTTCACTTGAGGATACTTCCTACAAATAAGTGACATGAATAATAAAAATTAATGTCTTAAGCACAATTTCTACATAGCCAAGAAATTGGTTTCTTAAGAGAAAACACAATTGAAAATTTTCTCTCATGAAAATATCAACAATTTGCACTGACTTGTAAGTGGATTTCACTGGTATAAAATGTGAAACTTTACTCATTTTTTCAACTACAACCATTATAATATCATTCTACCTTCTAGATTTAGTTAGACTAGTAATAAATTCTAGTGCGATAACTCCACACTTCCACTCAGGAATGGGCAAAGGGTGCATCAATCCTACAGGATTCTGATGCTCAACCTTCACCTGTTGACATTCTAGGCACTTTGCTATATATTCAGCTACCTTTTCTTTCATACAAGTTCATAAATATTTTTTCCTCAAGGAAATGATTAACTTTTGATAACCACGATAAGAAATGTAAGGGATTTTGTGGCTTCCATTCATAATTAATTGTTCCAAACTTTTCTGGTTAGGGACATAAAGTTTGCACCTGTACACCAACATACCATTTTCATTCATGGCATATCCTAACTATTTCTCCTTGCTATTATGTAATTTTTCTTGATGCCACAAAAATCGATACTTTGGATCCCTTAGGCCAACATCTTTAATATGTTCTATGAAGCTAGTTTTAATTTGGCAGAATGAAATTTCATATAGAAAGTGCAATTTTCTACTTAAGGCATTAACCAATAGGTTCTCTTTTCCCTTTAGGTGTTTAATCTCAAAATTGAATTCACTCAAAAAGGAAACCCATCTTGCTTGTCATGCATTTAGAGTGGGCTAGCTTAAAATAACTAGTTAAACGAATGTGGTAAGTCATCAATATGAATTTCTTCGCAAGAAAATAGTGCCACCACATTTTCAAAGCATAAAATACTACCGTCAATTCGAAATCATAAGCATAATATTTTTTTTCACATTCCTTCAAGTTATGAGATTCATAGGCTACTACTCTACCTTCTTGCATTAAAACTCCTTCGACCCCTCCCTAACATGTGTCCATGTAAACCATAAATTATTTCTCTGGGTCTGCAATTCTTAAAATGTGATTTGTGATAAGCGAATGTTTCATCTATTCAAAGCTATTTTAGCACTCAATCGTCCACCAAAAAGCCTTCCCTTTCTTCTTTAGAGAAGTAAGAGGGTAAGATACTCTAGAAATGATCCAAGTGGATGTTGGTGGCCACCTACCTATTCCACTTGGACCCCTACCAATGTCTCTTTCAATTTTTCATTTTCCTTAATTGTAGCACAATTTACTATTTTTGGCAGTTTTTCAGGTCCTGAACTTTCAGCACTGTTTTGTGGCCCTAAATAATTTTTTTTGGAAAACTCGATGCTAAAATAGGGGTTTGACAAATGTTAGCCACTTGAAAGTTGTATTCCTCAGATAGATATTTCTAACGAGCTATTGTGCGCATCAACCACAGATCGTATGCCAAAGTTAAGACTCTGGGAAGTTGATGTACCAATTTAACTAAAGGGGGCCCATAGTTTTGTCGCTTCATCTCCTAAGGTTAGGTTTTTGGATGTTTAGGGTTTTCCATTTTTTCTCAATAATAAATATGACTTTTATTTGTTGGGTTGTGTTATATTCTTTCCATGACTAGCCCACGTAGTTAACCGGGGGGGTTAGAGGGGGGTTGAAGCCCCCCCTTCGTTGTGTCGATTGTGTAGTAGGGGGGTCACAGGGGGTTTGAGTGGTGCAGGTAAGCCCAACCTATGTTAGGTTGGGTGGACCCATGTATGGTTTTGTGCATGATTTTTGCACATATTTTTGGACACAATGGTTTTCGGTCAATGGTTTTGGATGCTTCAGCATGTATAAATATGTATTATAACATTGAAAGGAATATAATGAAAAATCAAGATGGTAGATTCGGTTTTGGGATCTAGGGAAAAAATCTCTCTGTATATGTGTTTTATGTGTTATGCTCTTGCATTATTTATTTTATGTGTTTTAGAATTCTTATGCAGGTAAATTTTGTACAAGGTTAAAACCTACATTTGGTATGAGAGCTTTTTTGGCTTCAAGGGGTCGCCTTTGTTGCTAAGGGGTTTCTCTCGGGCCTGTGGTAGACCCTGTTCAGTGGGAGATTTGCGAGATCGATTATGGTGGTGAAAGAAGATGGCAAGCAGTGGAAATATAGAGATCGAGAAATTTAATGGTCACAGTCTTGAGTTATGGAAACTCAAGATGGAGGATGTGTTCGTGGATAAATATTAGTGGATCATGGTAGATCTAGGTACTAAACCAATGGGAGTGTCCGATGAAGAATAAAAGAAGTTGGATCAGAAGGCAAAGAGCACAATACAATTGTGTGTCGTACATTCTGTATTGCTGAATGTATTAGGGGAAGCTACGTCGAAGGTTTTGTGTGACAAGTTAGGGACTTTGTACCAATCTAAGTCTCTGGTGAATAAATTGTTCCTACGGAAAAAACTGTATAACCTGAGGATGAAATATGGAGACTCGGTGACAGAGAATCTGAATGCATTTAATACTATGGTAAGTCAATTAGCATATGTTGATATTAAAATTTCAGATGAAGATAAGTTCATCAATTTGTTGTGTTCTCTACCATATTTGTGGGGTAGTCTGGTTATTGGAATAGGTAGCAATGCAACTACCTTGTAGTTTGATGAAATAGTCTCAACCTTACTGACGGAGGAGATGGGACAAAAAATTATGGAGAACTATAATGGTGATGCATTGTCTATACGAAGACAGTCTTAGAACAGAAACAAAAAATAAGTCATTGAGTCGGAGATCTAAATCTAGATGGAGATCTAAATCTAGATAGAGATCTAAATCTCCAAGAAAACCTATAAAGGTGGTGTGCTAGAAATGGAGAAAGAAAGGGCACTACAAAAGGCACTGTAAATCCAAAGCTCCCGATAAAGGAAAAGGATTTGATGATGCTCCTTCTGCAGAGGTAAAAACCACCTCAAATGAAGGTGGGGATGTGTACTTGGCTTCTTCAAGTACACATGTAGATCACGAGACATGGTTGATTGACTCAGGTGCATCCTTTCACTTCACTCCCCATAGAGAGTCGCTCTGCGAGTATGAGAAATACGATGGTTGTGATTTCTTTTTAGGGGATGATAGGAACTCTATAATCGTTAGTCGTGGAAAAGTAAAGTTGAAGTTGCAAGGTGGAAGGATCAGAACACTTGCGGGTGTTCTGCATATTCTTGCATTGGCCAGAAATCTTATTTTTGTAAGCAAGTTGAATGATGCAAGTGTAAAAAGAATGTTTGAGAAGGACACTTGCAAGATGGTTTACGAAGCAACAATGTAAACTTTGAAACGGGAACTATAAACTCAAAACAAGAACTCTGCTAAAAAAACCCCGAAAAAACATGGAAAATAGTGCTAAAAACGAAAAGTGTGTATAGTAGAATGATGTTTTTTTTTTTAGGGTCAATTTTGAACATGTTTTAAAAATGACAGTGAGAACGAATTTTTTGTGCAAAAATTGTGCAAAAACCAACCTGAAAATGAAAAATGCTAATAATGGAACGATGGACTTTTATTTTTTTTACGGTCAATTTCCAACATTTTAAAAAAATGTTGGTAAAATCAAATTTTTATGTGCAAAAAACACCCTCAAAAGGAAAAGTGTTGATGCTGGAATAACATTTTTGTTTTGGTAAATTTTTAGCATTTTGAAATAAAGATGTAAAAGATTTTGTTATGACTCTGAATAACATTAAGATTTCAAAAAAAATAATGAAAACATAAAATTAAAAATAAAAACAATGAAAAAAAGACAAAAAAAAAGTTTAAAAAAATACCAAAACGTAAATAAAAATATATATTAAAAACAAAAAAAAAAAAAAAAAAAAATCAATCATAAAATGTAAAAACAAACAATTAAACCTAATCAAATATAAAATAAAAATTTATCGCCTTATAAGAAAAACATATAAAAAAAATGACATTTATCTACATCTTACACTGTGGTAAAACATAAAAAAAATTGGAAAAAATTAAAAAATTAAAAAATACTATAAAATTAACAGTAAAAATAGGAATTTTAAAAAACCATTAGAAAAATAAAAAAGTTAATTAATTAAAACAAAAGATTTTAAAAAAAAAAAAAAAAAAAGTGAAAAATAACCAAAAACAGAAAAATAAAAACTACAATATATGATATACTTTTCAAAAAACCCTAAAAAAAAAAATATGCTGAAACATTAAAATCAAATAACCCCCCCCAAAAAAAAAAAAAAAAATACATACTTTCAATCATAGTATCACATATACTTAAATATACAAGAACAATTACAATTTTGATTTAAAGCAAAAAAAAAAAAACAACATTTTCAAATGTTATATTAAAAAAATTAAAATTTTTTTAAAATTTGGATTTAAAAAATAAAAACATTAAAACATTAAAATTACAAAAAAAAACTAAATATATTTGATATTTTTTAATAATTTAAAATTAAAAATATATATTCTACAATTATATAAATTAAAAATAACATATCTATTCTATATTATATTAATTATAAATATATTATATATACAAAATAACAAATTATTTTTTATTAAAAAAAACAATTTTATCGGCCACCGCCCCCGCGAGTGGTAGTGTCACGCCCCCAAGCCTACGGTGGTCTTTCAACCGTGCCGGCGAGGTGCGGCACCACCGAACACTTTCTTTTTAACAATACTCGTGCACATGGACTACGCCTAAATTTACTTTCTCGTTACTTAGCTTGTGTTTTGCAACCAAGTAAACATGCAATTATCCTTTATACTTAATGAAGCTCATACTCATTCATTATCCATAGCAATTATATAACAAGAACATCAATAATTGCAGCAAGTATAAAGGGGAGGGGCAACTCCCCGTAATGTGAGTCTGCCCAACAATATATTAAGATTATCAGTTTACAATACAAGTGTGTCTTGCCAAACCAAGTCTCACACTTAACCGAATTTTACAAAGAGAGGCAAACCTGCATTTACAACAATCTTGTGCACCTCTTGCAAGAAGGGCGGTGCTCACCCGAGCCACCTAACGCCCTTGCCAAGTCTTACACAAAATCTGCACCTTAGAATCCACCCGGGCACACCTTGCCCAAACCTTCGACTGAACCACCAAGTGTGAATTACTTTTGTGCATTCTACAAGTCTAGCGCATGAGCTATGCGCTTTACCCCTTGTATTTCTACGCACTCTAGACTTGCGCACTTCCCTCTTGTCCTTGCGAAGATCTGAGAAGATTCGATGATGCTCCAATTGAGCTCCATGCTCCTGCACTTATACGCATCCACCGTGGGCTATACGTGGGTGGTAGCCCCTTGGCCGACCCCCAAATTGTCCATAAACGAGCCCCAAATGTCTTCAACGTATGTCGGCCTTGCCATCGTGCAAGCCTCCTCCAAACACCATATAAAACGCCCAAACACTTAGTTGCATGAGTGTCATTTGTTTGCATTCGTTCGGTAACGTCGCATTTCTGTTCAACGTAATGTCGCATTTTGTGCAAAGTCACCTTCGTGCGGTCATGCGAGCGCGCCCAGGCGCCCGGTGCCTGCCCGTCGCACAGTCCATAAGGCGTTACATCCTCCTCCACCTGAAGTCGTTTTCGTCCTCGATAACATCCCCAAGCACCAATATCCATGATGTCACTCTCCTCACATATGGCAAACATCCTTGCAACATATGTAGGACTCCATCTCCACCATGTCTCCTCTTAGCAACCAACTGTCACCAAGATAGTCCATACCAATGAATACCTCCATCGATATGTCATATATCAGATGTCCATGATCATCGACCACCTGCCACAATCTCTCCATGCTGCTCTTCACCATGGAAGTTTGATCCTTCCAACATCAAGCTACATGTCTGCTGCAACAATGTGTCAACTCCATCATGTGCATCACTCCACCATGTGCAAAACTGCCCATGATATGTCAACTAGTGTTAACACACCTGAACCATGTGCCAACATCTCATCTCAACAATCGGAAGTCCTCTCAATCCATGACTATCAACCATCATGTCACAATCTCCACATGCTGCTCCATCGTGGAAGCCTGGTCCCTCCATCTCAAGCTACATGCCTACTGTAACATATAGTGTCGACCTCATCATGTGTCGTTCCCATGTGAATTGCTGCCATGATACTCCAACACAATGCCAACATACCTCTGTACATTGTCGTCCCTCATGTCTGAACTAGTCGGGTAGCTAATCCAACCATCACGCTCAATTCATGAGAATGCACATCCTCATGCCACCATCAGTCGTTTCTCAAAACATCACTGTCACATCTTGAACTTGATCAAGAATCCATCCATATAAGTAAACCATGTTCAGGTCCATGAGGTAGTCCTCATCTCATCTGCAACATGTCCATGATGTTTGGTACCAATGCGCTAAAGGAAATCATCCACATCTATCCCAACATCATCCATATGTGTGCCTCCTCAATATGAAGAGACCATCTCATCAAACTCCAACTCTCGGTATGCCACATCCAAGTCCACGAAGCTACCTCCATCACATCTGCAATGTGCCATCCCTCAAGTTTGCCATAGAAATGAGTATACACCTATCTCATGTATCCATGTGCTGCCCATGATCAAAGATCAATCAGCACCCATGTGTAAGAAGTAGTTGAGTCTCGGCTCAACCCATGCCCAAGTGTTGTCACCAAGGCATCATCATCATCATAACTCTATCACCTCAAAGTGTCTCATATCAGCCCTCTACATCAAGTCACTCTTTCATGCCATCCCTATGTATGCACTTGAAAGTATGCACCTGCATCAAAGTCCCTGACCTCAGCTCCTCAATGCATCAGATCCTCCAAGTCCACCATATATGAAGTCCACAAAATTTACAACAATCTCATGTCATCATGAGCTCCATAAGTCATCCTCAACCAACATCTTAGGAAGAATACAAGTCTCGACCCAAATGTCTCTACAAGATGCCTCAGATCTTCATGTAGTAAGAATGCCCCATAGACTCCTCACAACTCCATCCAAGTCCATGGCCTTGTTGTAGAAGAGTGCACAACCTCTCCATAGGCTCATAAGTAATAAGTCTCCATGTCACACTAGCAAATCCATCTGCACAACATCCCTGCTTTGGCACTCCTCATTGGATGCCCATAAGTGACATCTCTATAAGTGCTCATGCACAATGTCCCTGCATAAGACTGCCATACTCCATGTCTCCAACCTGATGTCCATGACTAAGTTGTCCATGTAGTCCAACCAAGTAGACCCATCATAACCATCGGTCATCCCTATCCAAGCTGCAATATTCGGTCTAGTGAACTCGGTCACCCAACCATATCATCATGTCATGAGTTTCCTCCATCATAGCTCCTCCACCTAAGTGTCCATCAAGACTATCTATTGGTCTCGGCCATGAAAAGTCTACCCAAACATCATCATTACGAGTCCCTTCCATCAGCTCCTCCATCAAAGGTTCCACCAAGACTATCTCTTGGTCTCGGCCATGAGAAGTCCACCCAAGTGTGTGCCCTTCAATTTGTCCATGAGTCATGCGGGGCACTTAGCCATATGGCTAAAGAATGACCCCCTCATTCAAAACAATCATCAAGTTCCACCCTTATCACGGGCCTTTATACCTTCCACCATAAGGTCACAAACAACCCCAACAAGTCCTGCAACAATAAAAAATCCTTGCTTCTCCATACAAGGTCTCACCATAAGCACCCATGGTAAGATGCTCCCTAGCATCGGAACACTGGCGTTGCCCTTCCCTGCACGTGGTCCATCTACCAAATGCTCAAATGAAACACATGTATCAATAGTACTTACATCATCATCATCAACATGATCATGACCATGAGGTTCCTCCATGAGAGTACCCTCATTCATACATGTCTGCAAACTGCACGATCCTGGTCCAACTTGATCAATCTCAAGCTCATCCTCCATCACGGTCATGTCTGCAACATCTTCAACTATCATCACGGCTTCCTCTTTCTTATCATCACATTCTGCAGCTTTCTCCTTATGAGTCAAAGCTATGGAATGCTTCTCCTCAAGAGTTAGCACTTCCCTCTTCTTTCGAATCAATTTCTGCCTTATCTTCAATTCCTTGAATTCTGCTTCAAGCAAGTCCACTTCCTTCACAAGTCGACAGGCTTCATCCCTATTTCCGTCAGAAATCCCTTTCTTGACCAAGAAACGAAGAGCATCCTTTGCTTTGAACATTTCTTTGTCCCATTCTGCAAATATTTGTTCAATCTCTCTTGATTCCTCATGTAGACTCCCTTCAAATTCCTTGAAGGTTGCAAAACCCATTTCTTGCAAGATAGACATCCTTGACTCTTCACCGTTACGAGCAACCCTGCTCAAACCAAGCCCAACCGAGCTACTTCAATGCTTCAACACTTCATCAACCCGGTCATCAGCCTGCTCTGATGCCAACTGTCACACCCCCAAGCCTACGGTGGTCTTTCAACCATGCTAGCGAGGTGCGGCACCATCGAACACTTTCTTTTTAACAATACTCATGCACATGGACTACGCCTAAATTTACTTTCTCGTTACTTAGCTTGTGTTTCGCAACCAAGTAAACATGAAATTATCCTTTATACTTAACGAAGCCCATACTGATTCATTATCCATAGCAATTATATAACAAGAACATCAACAATTGCAACAAGTATAAAAGGGAGGGGCAACTCCCCGTAATGTGAGTCTGCCCAACAATATATTAAGATTATCAGTTTACAATACAAGTGTGTCTTGCCAAACCAAGTCTCACACTTAACCGAATTTTACAAAGAGAGGCAATCCTGCCTTTACAACAATCTTATGCACCTCTTGCATGAAGGGCGGTGCTCACCCAAGCCACCTAACGCCCTTGCCAAGTGCTACACAAAATCTGCACCTTAGAATCCACCTGGGCACACCTTGCCCAAACCTTCGACTGAACCACCAAGTGCGAATTACTTTTGTACGTTCTACAAGTCTAGCGCATGAGCTATGTGCTTTACCCCTTGTATTTCTGCACACTCTAGACTTGCGTACTTCCCTCTTGTCCTTGCGAAGATGTGAGAAGATTCGATGATGCTCCAAGTGAGCTCCACGCTCCTGCACTTATACACATCCACCGTGGGCTATATGTGGGTGGTAGCCCCTTGGCCGACCCCCAAATCTGCCATAAACGAGCCCCAAACGTCTTCAACATATTTCGGCCTTGCCATCGTGCAAGCCTCTTCCAAACGCCATATAAAATGCCCAAACACTTAGTCGCATGAGTGTCATTTTCTCGCATGTCGTTCGGTAACGTCGCATTTATGTTCAATGTAACATCGCATTTTGTGTGATGTCAACTTCGTGCAGTCGTGCACGCCCATCCGATGTGCGCGCGCCCGGCCGCCCGGCGCCCGCCCATTGCACAATCCACAAGGCGTTACAGTTAGGGTGGTGGCTATTTGATTCCAAGAATCGAGTAGCCACTTTCCAGCCACCCCCATGGGCGTTTAGGCGGTGGCTATCCAATTCTCGGAATTCGATAGCCACCACCCAGCCGCCTGTGGGGGGTGGTTATCTGATTCTCAGAATCAGATAGCCACCGCTCAGCTGCCCATGGGAGCAGTCGAGTGGTAGCTATCCGATTCTGAGAATCAGATAACCACCACCTAGCCAACCCCACAGGCAGCTGAGTGGTGGCTATCTGATTCCCATGGGCAACCGAGCAGTGGCTATCCAATTCTGAGAATCAGATAACCACCACCCGGCCACCCCCATAGGCAGCTAGATGGTGGTTATCTAATTGGTGGTGGGTATCCGATTCCGAGAATCAAATAGCCACTGCCCAATCGCCCGTGCGGATGACCAGGAAGTGGCTATTCGATTATCAGAATCAAATAGCCACTACCTGGCCACTCGTGGGGGCGGTGGACGATAAAAGTGTTGTTTTAAATAAAAAATAAATTTTGTTTTTTTAAATACAATAAACATATTTAACAAATTTCTTTTTTTATTTAATAAAAAATATTTATCAGCCACCGTGCCCACGAGCGGTCGGACGGTGGCTATTTGATTCCGAGAATCGAATAACCACTTACTGGCCACCCCCATACGTAGCTGAGTGGCGGCTATCTGATTCTAAGAATCGGATAGCCACCGCCCATGGGGCCTGTGGGGGTGGTTGGGTGGTGGTTATTTGATTTCCAGAATTGGATAGCCACCACTCGGCCGTCGCTCGGCCGCCCCCACGGGCAGTCGAGTGGTGGATATACAATTCTGAGAATCAGATAACCACCACCCTGCCACCCCCACAAGCGGCTGAGTGGTGGCTATCTGATTCCCGCGAATTGAAATAGCCACCCAACTGCCCGTGGGGGTGGCTGTGAAGTGGGTTATTCAATTTTAAGAATCAAATAGTCACTGCCCCAGCCGCTCATGGGGTGGTGGCCGATAAAATTGTTTTTTTTAATAAAAAATAAATTTTTCTAAAATATGTTTAAAATGTATTTAAAAAAAAAGAATCATTATTTAAAAAAACAATTTTATCAGCCACCGCCCCCGTAAGTGGTTGGGCGGTGGCTATTTAATTCCGAGAATCAAATAGCCACTTCCTGGATACCCCCATGAGTAGTTGGGCAGTGGCTATCTGATTCTCGGAATCAGATAGCTACCACTTGGCCGCTTGTGGGGGTGGCCGGGTGGTGGTTATTTGATTCTTAGAATGAGATAGCCACCGCTGGGGTGGTTATTCGATTCCAAAAATCAGAAAGCCACCGCCTGACCGCCCATGGGGGTGGCTATTCGATTCTCAGAATCGAATAGCCATCTCCTGAATGCCCATGGGAGTGGCTATCCAATTCTCAGAATCGAATATCCATCGCCCAGTTGCCCATGGGGGTGGCTATCTGATTCCATTGCCCAGCCACCAGTAGAGGTGGTCGAGCGGTGGTTATTTGATTCTCAGAATCAGATGGCCACCGCTCAACTGCATGTGGGGGTGGCTGGGCGGTGGCTATCCAATTCTAAGAATTGGATACCCCGACGGGCAGTTAGGCGGTGGTTATCCAATTCAAAGAATCGGATAGCCACCGCCTAACCACCCATGGAGGTGGTTATTCGACTTTCAGAATCGAATAGACACCGCCCGACTGCCTGTGAGAACATGGATCTAGGTAGCAGAGCTACGTGCATATATATTTTTTAAAGTTTTAATTGTAAATATATGTTTTTTAAAGTTTTAAATGTTTTTTATTTTTTATAATTTTAATTGTATTTTTGGTTTTTTTTAAATGTTTTTAAATCTTGATTTAAATTAGTTTTTTAGATTTTTATGGTTTCTTTTTTTTTTTTTTTTTTATTTTGAGTTTTTTTTTTTGTAGTTTTTTGTAATGTTTTTTAAATTTTTCGTATTTTTATTTACTTAATTTATAGTATTTTTCTTTGCCAACTTTTTTATATGGGCCTCCACATACACACAGACAACACATATAATATAACATTTTTCTGTTCTTTTTTTGTCTTTATTTTTTATATATATAGTATATATATATATATTTTAATAAAAAATTTGACATAAAAAATTTAAAGTCAAAAAGTAGGTCTCTTAAAAAAAGGGTCTCACGTAAAATCACCACTTTCTAAAATCAACATGCATATTACTAACATTCTAAAACGTAAAGCACATAAAAAATTTAAAGTGCCAAAAACTATGCTCTAAAAAAATGTGTGTTATGCATCTCCCTTTTCAAAATCAGGTCACTCTTTTGCTATCTCTACGAAATGGGTGACAGTATCAGTTCTCATTTCAAAGTTTACATTGTTGAGCACTCCTATTGATGTGAGGAGTTCGGATTGGAACTCTGTACAAGCTGCAAGGTAGCATGGTTGTTGATGGGTGCAACAGTTCTATGGTTCCTGAAAGTGGAGTAGAAAATCTAGTGGTCTCCAGATAGAAGACCATGTTGTGGCAGTAAAGGCTTGAACATATTAGAGAGAAGGGTCTTTGAATACTTCATGGTAAAGGTATTGTAAAAGATATGAGTAATAGCTCTCCAGATTTTGATTTCTATGAAAATTGTGTATATGGGAAGCAAAATCGAGTGAGTTTCCCCTCTGGCGGTAAGAGGACAAAACATATATTAGAGCTTGTGCGTCATGATGTGTTTGGACCTGTGAAGGTTCCATCACTAGGTAAGTCTGTGTACTATGTATCATTTATAGATGACTTCTCAAGGAATACATGGATATATTTCCTTAAGAAGAAATCTGAAGTCTTTAACAGGTTTAAAGAATTCAAGGCTCTTGTGGAAAACCAGATAGAGAAAAAGATAAAGGTGTTGAGGACAGATAATGGTGGAGAGTTTTTCAGTAAAGGATTTGAAGAATTCTGTAAGAAGTGTGGTATAGCACGGCAAAAGACTACTCCATATACACCTCAGCAAAATGGAGTTGCAGAAAGAATGAATAAGACGTTGATGGAAAGGGGAAGAAGCATGCTCAGTGGTTCCATGTTAGGACATGAATTTTGGGCAAAGGTGGTGGAGATAGCATGTTACCTGGTCAATAGATCATCTTCATCAGTGTTGGAGGATTAAACTCCAAAAGAGGTATGGACTAGTAAGAAACTCTCTCTTTCACATCTGAGGGTATTTGGATGTGATGCATATGTACATGTTCCAAAGGAGAAACGAACCAAGTTGGATAGTAAATATGAAAAGTGCATCTTTATTGGTTATAAGGATGGTTTAAAGGGTTGTAAACTTTAGAACCCAGTAACAAAGGAAGGTTTTGTACAGTTGAGATGTGGTGTTCAAAGAGGTGAAATATTGTTATTAAATATGAAATTCCAACCAAAGGAACCTAAGAATATAGAGTTTGAGCTAAAGGAGGAAAGAATCAGACTCTACAGCAGAGGAGGAATCAGAAGATGAAGAGCCAGAAAACTTTGGGTGGTGAGAAGATTAGTTCGAGAAAAAAGGCAGCCAGAAAGGTATAGTCCATCTACTTTTTGTTTCAAATTTTTCTTATCTATTACTGATGATAATCCCAGGACTATGAAGGAAGCAGTGGATTCAGAGGATGGAAAACTCTAGAAAGAGGCCATGGGTTTGATGAAATGGCACCTTTGCACAAAAATGAGGCTTGGGATCTAATGGAAGTCCCAGCTAGAAGGAAACTCATTGGTAGGCAAATAGGTGTTCAAGAAGAAGACAAATGCAGAAGGAAAGGTGGAGAAATACAAAGCTCGGTTGGTAGAAAAAGGTTATTCCCAGGTGCCAAGAATTGATTTTGGTGATATTTTTTCTCCTGTTGCCAAGGTAACTTCTATTAGATTACTTTCATTTGTTGCTGTTGATTTTGATTTTGAGGCAGAACAGATGGATGTGAAGATGGAATTTCTTCACGGGGATCTGGAAGAGGAGATCTACATGAATCAACCTGAAGGCTTTGCAGTGAAGGGTAAGAAAGAACTGGTATGCAAGTTAAATAAGTCTCTGTATGGATTAAAATAGTCACCAAGGATGTGGTATCAGAAATTTGATACATTTATACGGGGACTTGGCTTCACCAGAAGCAAAGAATATCACTCTGTGTATTTTAAATTAATTGGTGACCGTGTTATTTATTTGGTCTTGGATGTAGATGATATGTTTCTAGTTGGAAATGACAAAGAAATTATATAGGATTTGAATACCTAATTCTCCTCCAAATTCGACATGAAAAATATTGGTGCTACAAACTATATTTTGGGCTTGGAAATTAAAGGAGATCAGACAAAGAAGAAGCTTTGTTTAAACCAAAGGATGTATGTCGAGACAATATTGCAGAGATTTAATATGGAGGATAGTAAACTGGTGAAGGTTGCTATTCCTGTAGGTGTAAAGTTATCTACTGAACAGTGTCCCAAGACACAAGAAGAGGAAGAGGGCATGTCTCGTGTTCCATATGAAAGTGCAGTCAGTACCTTGATGTATGCAATGGTCTATACTAGACCAGACATTGCACATGCAATGGGAGTATTGAGCAGGCTTATGTCAAAACCAGGAAAGGAGCATTGGACAACAGTGAAACGGGTTTTCAGGTATTTCCGTGGCACTAGTGATTATGGTTTGTGCTACTAAGGAAGACTAGGATTGGATAGAATGTTGGATATTAATGGCTTTGTTGGTGTAGATTGGGTTGGAGATCTGGATCAGAGAAGATCTACAAGTGGGTATGTGTTTAACTTTTTTGGAGGTGCAATCAGTTGGATGAATAAGAAATAATCTGTAATGGCACTATCCACTATAGATGCAGAATACATGGCAGCCACTCATGCAAGCAAGGAAGCAGTTTGGTTGCAGAGATTGTGTTCAAGTATGGGGTTAGTACAAGGAGCTATAAGGATAGACTGTGACAACCAAAGTGTAATTTTCTTGGTGAAGAACCCTACATATCATTCAAAGACAAAGCACATTGATGTTCAGTATCACTTTGTGAGAGATATGATAGAAGACAAAAAGGTGTTGATGGTAAAGGTGGACACTTTGAAGAATACTATAGATGCATTGACAAAATCTGTGAGCTCTGAGAAGTTCGCTTAGTGTAGAGAAACAATGGGCATTGCAGGGCTGGATAAATGACTAAGCTCTCTTCTGGCTCCCTGTGGAAAGAAAACAACAAGTGGGAGAATGTTGGGTTGTGTTATATTCTTGCCATGACTAGCCCACGTAGTTAATCGATGGCTTAAACGGGGGGCAGAGCCCCATGTTTGTTGTGCCGATTGCACAGCGGGGGTTCACAGGGGGTTGGAGGGGTGTAGGTAGCCCCACTTTATGGAGTCTAGGTCAAAACCCTGGAAAGTTTTGGTTTTGGAACCTATGTTAGGTTGGGCAGACCCACCTATGGTTTTCTGCATGATTTTCGCATATGTTTTTGGACTCGATGGTTTTCAGTCCATGGTTTTGGACACGATGGTTTTTTTGGTCCATGGTATTGGATGCTTCAGCATGTATAAATATGTATTATAAAATTGAAAGTAATATAATGAAAAATAAAGTTGGTAGTCCCGATTTTGGGATTGAGGGAAAAAATCTCTATGTATGTGTGTTTTATGTGTTATGCTCTTACATTGTTTATTTTATGTGTTTTAGAATTCATATGCAGGTAATTTCTATACAGGGTTAAAACCTACATCAGCCTCATTGTAACATAGTTCAGAGGCATGTAGCTACCACATCCCTTCTTAGAGATAAGATACCATTGCCCAAGCTAGTTTATTTTCATTCTATATGTAAACATATTTCAATTCTTTGATATTAATGAAATGAAATTTTATTTCTGTTGCGTTTCTATGTTCATGTTGATATCATTGTTTTATTACATTCTTGCATAAGTCCGGATCAATGGTATGAGAGCAATCTGTTGTTTTTCTTTGCATGTCCATAATGTGGTTAGGGTATAAGGAGTTCGGGCTTGAACTAGTTGAAGCTTTGCAAGACCAACCTTGCAAACCTCGACAACCTCCCATGGTGGAAGAAAAAAAATATGAGGGAGCAGGAGATCCCTTCAAAATATAGCTTGCAGAAGCTCTTGAGTGACAGAGGAATGGGATTTTGGAAAACTTTTCCCAGATGCTTCGGTGGATGCCTAGTGACAATGCATATTCATTCTATAGCCACTCTTGTGGCACCAATCCCTTCAAGGTACACGTCAACTTTGATATTCCCATATTTGAAGGCCAGATAGATGTAGACATCATAGATATATGGTTAAATATATTGCAAGGGTATTTTTTGGTTCATGACTTTTTCAATAGGGAAAAGATTACTTTTTCACTCCTTAAAGTCATCGCCTATGTCAAGGACTATTGGGAAACATACTATGAGTAGAAGGATGGGAGGGAACCCTCATTATTTACAACTACACCAACTTGGAACTCTTCCTAATATTCCATCAAGGAACAATATTACCATGTTGGGAGATGTGATGATAAGTACATAAAGTGGACTACACTATGGGAGAGAAGGGACGAAGATGTGCCAAAGTTCACGAATATTTTTGATACCCTTTGCGAAAAGTTTGGTATCACCCAATAATGAGTGACATATGGTACTAAACTATCATGTGTGTCTACACAAATACATCTAGGATGAGATGGATTTCTTGGACATTTCCTCACATGGCACCACCTACCGATACACTGTCACAATCGAGCAGAAGATGAAGCAGAAGAAGCAATACTTTGGATCTACGAATCTAAAGCAAGGGAAAGGTGTCCCCAAACTGCAGAGTAAGGGACAAAGCCAAGGTGGGGTGACCTAGGAAAACCCGTTAAGCCACAAGAAAATAACAACACCACGAAGTCAAACAAGGACATAAGAAAGTGGTGTGAGTTCCATAAGAGCCCCACTCACAACACAAGTGAGTGTCAGGCCAAGGAGTTGCTGGTGGCCAAGCTAAAGGCTTCAGAATCAGATGTATGTCTTGACTCTAAGTCAGAACCTGATAAATGGAATGATAAATGGAAGCAGATTATTGATACAGAGCCCATTCCCATTGTTTCCACCACCAAGGTCGAGAAGAATGAGTCTGAAGATCCAGAGGAGGGGGAACGTCTCTTCCACTCACAGATGTGGTTGAAGGGTTCACCGCCACAATTCATTGTTGATAGTGGGAGACAAAATAACCTCATTTCAAAAAATGTTTTGAAGTGGTCAGGCCTACCGACTACAACACATTTGCAACCATATACCATCGACTGGATTCACCAAGGAAGAGATCTTCGCATCAACCAGTAGTGTCACCTTCCCTATAAGATCAAACCCTACACTAATGAGGTACTGTGTGATGTTTCTCCTCTTGAAGTTTGTGATGTATTATTAGGACATCCATACTTGTGGAAGTGACATGCTATAGATGAGTCTAGACTTCGCTCTATTATTATTTCTTTGGGAAATAAGTTATATAGGGTACTGAAGGTAGCCACGCCTACCACCATATCTTTGGTATCTACTAAGCAATGTAGTAAGATCATCTCCCAATCTGGGAAATGTGTTTTCTTTCGAATTATCTCTCAAAGTAAGGGGAAGATTGTAGCCACAACCATGGCCCCCAGGTACGGTTCCGTTGCGCAGAAAAAGCATATGGATAAGGTCATGGAAGAATATAGTGACATCTTCTTCTCACCCACAGGGGTAAGCTTGCACTGTCAAGTCAAGCATTCAATCGATCTGACTCTCAGAGCACCTCCACCCAACATGATGACATATCATTGCTCCATTATGGAAAATGAAGAGATCAAGTGGAAAATCTAGAAGTTGCTGCACAAAAGGGCACATCCGACTGTGTTCCTTGCCTTGTGGGAACCCAATTATCATTTTACAGAAGAAGGATGGGACCTAGAAGCTCTACATTGATTGTTGGGCCCTAAACAAAATCATTGTCAAGAACAGGTATCTAATATCACATATTGATGACCTTTAGGACCAAATCATTGGGGCCAATTATTTCAGCAAGATCGATTTGAAGTCTGGCTATCACCAGGTTCCGCTAGAGCCCATAGATGTATGGAAGACCACCTTGAAATCCATGGAAGGCCTTTTCGAATGGTTGGTTATGCCCTTCATGTTGAAAAATTCTCTTGCTACTTTTATGAGGCTAATGGATGACATCTTATGGCCCTTCCCCAACTCATTTGTGGGGTTTTATCTGGACGACTTCCTCATTTTCATCTAGAGTTGGGAAGAGCACTTGCAACACATTTGGCAGGTCCTTTAAACCCTGCAGCCACACAAATTGTGTGCCAACTTGGAGAAATGCACCTTTGGCATGAGCCAGGTCCAATATCTGGGTTACATCATAGATGAGTGTGGCGTGCATGTGGATCCGACTAAGATCGAAGTCATTCAGGATTGGCCAGCCCCAACTACTCTAATAGAGCTTCATGTCTTTTTGGGTCTTGTGAATTTTGATCAGAGGTTCATGTTGGAATTCTCCCATATCACTTGGACTTTGAGTCAGACTACTAAGGGCGGGGTGAAAGAAAAGTTTTCTTGTCTGAGTCCAAACAGAAGGTGTTGATTGAGTTGAAGCACTACCTCTTCTCTACACCTATATTCACGCTGTCATACCTACAAATCCATTTGAAATTGAGACAAGCGCCTCAAACTATGTTATTGGTGTAATCCTCACCCAACACAGGCATCGAGTGGCTTATAATAGTGAGAAAATTTCTGATATAATTCGAAGTACCCCACCTATCATAAAGAGATGTATTCCATCATGCAAGATTGTCGACAATGGAAGAATTACATACTGTGGAAGGAGACGATCATCCACACTCAGAAGTAGAAGAATTGCTGTCAGAAGTGGTCTACATATCTGCAACAATTCCACTTGAACATTAAATACAAAAAGGGCAGCACCAATCATGTTACAGATTGCCCCAGCCATCCCCTAATTGCAGTATTGACTACTGTTCTAAACTCTTGTGGTCACAATACCTATGGATGGATACAACTATATAAAAATGATCAATAGTTCGCCTCGACATACTATATGCTAGTAGATGGAAATAAAGTTCTTGATTTCCACCTCCAGGACACATTATTATGCTACCTAGGACACCTTTGTGTCCCTTCAAGCGAGCATGCTAAGATGATTTACGAGGTGCACTATAGTTAGGTCGTAGGACACTTTGGTGTGGAGAAAAATGTGGCTTTACTACAAAATTACTTTTATTGGCCCAAACTCTGACTAAATGTTGTGAAATATATTATATCTTGCACTACCTTCACCATTGCCAAGCCAATCATAGAGAAGCAAGGCTTATACACTCCTCTACCTCCTCCCAACTAGCTGTGTGAATTCATATCCATGGACTATATGTCTGGCCTACCTTCTACCAAGTATGGTATGAATGCGTATTTGTGGTTGTGGACAAATTTTCTAAGATGACTATATTAGTGTCCTTCAAAAAGATTATCACAACAGAGGACACTGCCAAACTATTCTTTGAATAAGTAGGGGTACATTTTGGGATCTCACAGACCATTATATCATATTGGAATGGAAAGTTCTTGAGCACATTCTGGTCAAGCCTTTAGACACTATTGGACACCAATCTCACCAAGTTGATTGCCTTCCATCCCAAAACTAATGGCTAAATGAAGGTCGTCAATAGGATGATAGTTCACATACTCCCAATGTACAACTCCAAGCATCCTCGAACCTAGGATGAGAGTCTTCCATATGTGCAGCACAATTATAATAGAGCTATCCATAGATCGACTAGCCATACCTCTTTTCAAGTGGCTCTAGGATTTCAACCATTGTGTCTGATTGATGTTGCCATGCCTCATGCGACTACATCGACAAAATCCACACATGTATTGTTTGAGGCTAATAAAGAGACCATATTTATTGAATGCACCGAACACATCCACGAACAGGTTCATGACATCTTGGAGAAGTCAAATGGCAAGTACAAGTAGGGACAAGATCAACATCAGCTGCCACACAAGGTTCAGGTGGGTGACAAAGTTTGGCTTCACTTGTATAAAGAATGACCGACCAAAGCCCATTGGAAGCTCAGACCACTTTGATATGATCCTTACACCATTACCAAGGTAGTGGGAGATAATTATTTTGAGCTCAACATTCCCCCATTCCTTGGCCTTCCCCCAGTGTTCAATGTGGACTTCCTTTGACCATACTTCCCACCATTATTAGACACGTCAGATATTGTAGAACAACTCACACCAACAGAGTTAAATGCAAACTACATGGAACATGCCACAACTAATCAAATTATGGACATATAGTTCAATAATACTCTCCAGCAGAAGCTTCAACTATATCTGGTTGTCAAATCTGGCCAACACCTGCACCAAGGAAAGTGGCTCACAAGGGACCAAGTTTAGTAGAAGTTTCCCAATCTCATGGAGGCACTCAATGTAATGGGGACCATTGCTTCCTAAGGGGAAAGGACTAATCCATGTGGATTTTGGTGGCCACTAGCCTATTCCACTTGGACCCCCACCACTATCTCTTTCAGTTTTTTAGTTTCCTTAAGTGTAGCACAGTTTACAATTTTTGGTATTTTTTTGGGTCCTGAACTTGTGGAGCCATTTTGAGGCCCTAAATGATGTTTTTTGGGAAACTTGGAGCCATATAAGGCCTTTAACTGATGTTTTCCACTCAAAAGTTGTATTCCTCGGATATATATTTCTACGAAGTACTGTGTACATCAAATAGAGATTGTATGCCAAAGTTACGACCCTGAGAAGTTGATGTAACAATTTACCCAAAAGGGGCCCATATTTTTGGTGCTTCATCTCCTAGGGTTATGTTTTTGGATGTTTAGGGTTTTCCATTATTTATCAATAGTAAATAGGCCTTTGACCCTTATTGTAACACAATTTAGAGCCATGTAGCCACCACATCTCTTATCTGACATAAGCTACCATCGTCCGACCTAGTTTATTTCAATTTTGTATGTAAGAATATTTCAGTTCTTTGATATTAATAAAATGAATTTTTATTTCTACTGCATCTCTATGTTCATGTTGATATCTATATTTTGCTGCATTCCTGGATAAGTTCGAATCAAGAAAATCCTTCAATAAAATGACGATAGCACCCAACCAACCCTAAAAAGCATCTAATATCTACTACATTCTGGGGAATAGGCCATTCCATGATGGTTTTAATCATTTATGGATCCACAACTATTCCATCCTAGGAAATGAAATGTCTAAAATATTTAATTCTATCCTTGTAAAGTTCACATTTTATGTACTTAGCAACTGCTGATGCTCTCATGAAGTTTTCAGTCCTATGTGCAAATGCTTTTTGTGATATTCCATATTTTTAGAATAAATGAGGATGTCATCAATCAATTTTAATACAAATTTTTTAAGGTATTGATGGAAGATGTTATTCATAAGCCACATGAATGTTGCAGGGCCATTGGTAAGCCAAAAAAGAAATACGACAAACTCATAATGCCCATAGTGGGTTCTAAAGGCAATCCTACATATATCTTCATCCTTGATTCAAATTTGATGATATCCAAGTCGTAAGTCAATTTTTGAGAACATTGTAACTCCTTTTACTTGATTAAACATATCATCAATTCAAGGTAGAGGGTACTTATTCTTAATTTTTGGTTTTTTTAGTTGCCTATAATCAATGCAAAGCCGCAAGGTACCATCCTTTTTCTCACAAATAATATAGGGGCTCCCCAAGGTGACATACATGGGTGAATGTACGTTTTATCCAACATCTCATGCAGTTGAATCTTTAGTTCAATAAGCTTGGGAACACTCATGAAGTAAGGTGCTATGGACATTGGAGTAGCTCCCATAATCAATTCAATTGTAAAGTCTATATCTTATTTGTGTGGTAGACCCTGAATATCTTCTCAGAATACATCCCAAAATTCTTGTACAATAGGTAAATTTTTGTAAGGTAGTAGTCTTTTCCTTAGAATTAGTGTATCCTACATGTACCACATAAATATGGTAGATTTTCTTGATACATTTTGCTAGCTGGGAGGCTATAACTGGTCTTAGTTTCAGAGGTCTTCTAATTCCTTGAATTTTTTGTTTAATCTATTTTTCATTTAGAAAACTAATAGTTTTTTAATTAAAATTAACTAGAGACCAATGCCTCTCAAGCCAATCCATGCCAATTAAAAAATCATATGATCATAAGAACAATATATTGAAGTCTACTATTGTTGGCTAATATGCCAACATAATAGATAATTTTTTCACCTTAGCCATGACCCTTCTCTTAGCTCATGTGGTTAACTGCACCAGCCAGGGGTTCCTAAAATTTTCAACTATCCTAGGGTTATCTGACTTAGACTAGCTCGAGGGTCAATTAAAATAGACACAACTTAGTTAAAAATTCTACCTTCAAATTCAACCATTAATGGTTGATACTCTGCTTAATGATCTTCCAATCCCACATTAACCTTTGACAAACTTCTTGCAACTTCCCCTATTGTAGATTCCTCTTGGATGTGTGCTTCCTGCTTTTTTCTTCTTCGGTAGGGGAAATTTTTAATATAATGTGACTCCCCACATCCATGGCACTATAGTGGAGGTGTTCTAGATGGATCAAACTTAGATTTCTTAGATTACTTGATTATTTTTTATTCATGCTACGATTTATCTTTCTGCTGCCCCATACCCAAATGTTTGTTGTGTGGGTTTTTATACGAACCTTTAGAGTTCAAATATTTTGTGTCTTAATGGTTCTATGGATTCTTTTCCCCTTTCCTATACGAACACTTTTTTCCGTCATCCCCTTTCTTCTTCACTATTGGTAATATATCTTTGCCTTATGTATCACTTCATCCATTGTCTTAGGATTATTGAACTTCGAACGTTCCTTCCTAAATGTGGGTAAACTGCTTATAAACCTTTGTACCTTTGTCTTTTCCTCACGAATGTAAGGTACATATTTGAAAAAAGAGGTAAATTTAACTATATACTCATCCATTGTCAGCTGTTCCTGGTGAAGGTCATGATACTCTTTGGATTTATCATCATAAAAACGTTCAGTTAAATATTTATTTCTGAAGTACTGCGAAAACTTTTCCTAGGTAACTCCTTGTTCATCCACACCTTGAAATTATTTCACCTCTTCCCACCATAACGTCACCATTTCTTAGAGTTGATATATTTCTAGGTGGGCCTTTAAATTATCGCTATATTCATAAATTTGAAAGTATTTATTAAGATTAACTAGCCAAGCTTCGACAAACTCTTCTAATTCTCCATAAAATGTTGGTGATTTAATATTTTTAAACTCCCCTCGTTATTCCAACTTATGTCTTTTAGCTCCCTTATATACCTTCTCTTGGGAGGTATTGCTAGATTCTTCATTTTCTAACTCTGAGCCTCTTCCACCTTTTGACTCTTGGGTGGTGCTTCTTTCAAGTGGGACTATTCTGCCTTTGTAGGTGGGATTCTACCCAGATACCATTATTAACACTTGGTGACGAATTTCTCTATTTGTTTTAGTATGTTAAGCTTTTGATGATTGATCGAGGTGGTTCTAGACATGCTCATATTCAAAAGTGGCTTTACAATAGCTCAAAGATCAAATTCCTCATATTAAAGTGAAACTAGGACCAAACCATAGTGCTCGTCTCCCTGGTTCCAATAGAGTGAATGACACTGAAATCCTAGTTCATATGCTCCATATACTCACAGTCAACATTTTCATCAAACATGGTAAGTGGTAGGCTTAAAAAGGCAACAAATTGACCAATAATCGGCTCATGTAATCTCGCCACCAGAATGGGAAAATTTGCTGAAGCAATAATTGTCCCAATAACCCTTATTTTCAGGAAATTAAAAAATTTCTAATTGGATTTATAAGATCGGAAAAATATTAAAAATGGGGTCATGTTGGGCTCGCCCAGCCCCACTGATTGTATTAAATATTAATGTATTGAAATGGGGTGGTATGCGACCAAACCCCTCCAGCCCTAGACCATATAAAATGCATGATATACATATCAGGTGGGCCACCCACCGGTGGATCCCATTCCCACCACTACTTGTCACATATATATGTTGCAGTCAAAACAAACTGGAGGTGGCAGGGCTTGAACTCACCCAACCAAACTATTTAGCACACCTCATAGGAACGTCCTCAAATCACAAAACCAATAGTTTAAAAATAAATGTATGCCAACCATATTATGTAACCGTGCTCCAAACATTGTTTAACCGTCAAACCAAGAAAGGAACATTTGTGAAGCAGTGGATGCCGGCATCAACCTTGTGACCTTCACCCACCCAATTTATCCTTACACCAACGTCACACAGGGCCACTCTTTGTTTACTCCATTAGCGAAAATTATTTAATATTAAATCATTTAGTCGACGAAGGGGCACTAAGCCAGATGAAAGAAGAACCACGAGTAGATTAGGTGCAACGAAACCCTACATGGATAATCTTAAGATGCTGAAAGGCTTCCCTTGAGGGCCATAGATGTCATTATCAGAATTTGACAAGTTAATAGTCATTTTTTCATGTTTTCTTTTTGGGAATCGAACTGTGGAGTCAAAATATCCATCCGAGAAGTAGAAATTTAGTTGTTTAACAAAAAGGAATCTTTAAAGAATCTTATGGAATCTAAAAGATTCCCTTGGAGTGTGATGTAGGAAAGTGTTCCCTCTGCGCACAGAGGCAACCCCTCTAACCCTAGAGTGGATCTAGTCACAAACAAGGACAGATCAATAATCGCTTTCCTTAAACAATCATAGTTAGAGGCCTGCCTCAACTGGTGGTTGATGGAATTCCGTTGTGCTGCTCCAGCTTTCGCTTCCTTCTCCTCAATGAGTGATCAACCTGAAACAATGCAAAGGAAATACAACAAAGCACGTAACCAGAGAACAAAAATGATCTATTTACTCATAAAGTCAAGAAGTCATGAGCTATCAAGTAAATTACATACAAGACATAGGAAAACATCATTGATTGCATTAATAATGAAATAAGAGAAACCTTACAACCGAAGTCTTGACGTCGCAAGTCTTCTCAGAGGAATCCAGCTAGCATGTTCTTCAAGAATTCACTCTTTGAAGATGGATCTCCCAACACACAAAGTCTCTCTCTCACTCATAAGTTCTTACACAAAGTCAAGGGCACTTCACAACCTTCCACAAGCTATCAACATTCTCACACTTGTTCACACCCACACCAGCTATCTATCAAAATCAAAAGCACTAACAACACTGCTCAATCCAAGAATTTACCAATTAGCTGATCGTAGCAAAGGTGAGTTTTTAAATAGGATAAGGAGTCTCCATCAAAGGTGGAAGAGGGAGCTTATCCCCAAGGAAGGTAGCACAATTGACAGAACTGCCATACCAGGGAAGGAAGGGTGACACAAACTAGGCCAACAACCAGGTCGGGAGTCATCCAGAAGGCTGAGAGTTAGAACAAATTCACCCAATCTGGATCATCGTGAGTGTATAATTGAGCTCCAGCGCTGATATCGCTAGTAAGCAATGTAGCCAATCAGACCATCGCTGCATTTAGCAAATAGCCTCACGATGGGGCATGAAATCGGATTGTCATGGGAAACAGATGTACTTCGCACTGGAAGCACGGTTGGACTGTTATGAGCATCGTTCAACGCATGTATTAAGTCTATAGTCGCGATGAGGCAGATAACTTAGGAAAAGTGGGTCAATTGGTAGCATAAGAGAGCATTTGTTCAGTATGAGCATGTTTGACTTGGACACATGACACAGTAGAAGGACTGGAAGTGAAAGCAGTGACGAATTACTGTGTAATAGATGCCCCCTAAAGCATGAAGCTTGAGAGAGTGGGAGGGGTGAATGCTTTATGAAATTGGCTGAGCTGGAACATCGTCGGTGCAAGTAGAACTGATATCTCTGATAGTGAAATACATGTGTTCTGGGCAAGGATGCAGCCATCCAAAAGACATACCAACTAGGTCTATGGTATGGACGCAGCCATCCAACTAATAAGACCATGATAGTGATAAAGGTATGGTCACAACCATCCATGAAGACTCAAGTATGGTCGCAGCCATCCATCAATGAGTCATCTAATCATGAACCAATCCACACAACTCGAACATGTATAATCTGAGTTCGGGGTCTTGAACCCAACCAATCATAGTATAAATTCTAACATGCGAATAGAGGTGCTGAAGTCGAGCATGATAGAAAATCACTTTCAAGATTACCGGTCGATGATGCAAACTGCTAACAAGCATGAGAGAAACCACCAATAATGCTAATGGTTCTCAATGTACTATCAAGTACAATCCACGAAGTGTGAAGAATGAGCTTAAGTCGAACACTCGTGGAATCACCTAATTGACGACCAATGATGTAAGTCGACCGTCAGGCACAAAAAACTTGCCATTGAGGCATGCAAGCTCCAAGGTACCAAAAGGGATCTTTAGATCAATCTCCTGGATAATGAGCTGATGTCGACAGGAGACAATCTGTCATAGGAGGGCCATAATGTTTCCCCCATCAATGACACGAGACAAGGAAAAAGCAGTAGATGATGAAACAGAGTATTAGAGGAAAAACGAGGGTGTAAATTGCAGATGGATTATACTCTTGAACATGCCAGTGACACGACTCTAGAGAGTGGCAACATTCAGGTTCCAAGGGATCAGAGGCTTAATGGAGATAGCATGGATCAGTTGGAATGAGGCTAAATGACAACCCAAGCCTACAGAAGGCCAAATGATGATGTATGGATATCCCAACCCGACAAGAAGTAGAAGTGTCGATGTTCAAGAGTGACTAGCTGCCATAGACAATCAATGATGATTTCCAAATTTTTCCCCCACCATTGCTGGCGAGTACCCCAATTATTTTTGAAAACAAGCTTGAAGGGGATTCGCATATGTTTGTAATATAATTTCGACCTTCGGTGGAATACAACCTAGTAATAGTTTAACGATCCCTAGGGAGGAGAAGCTTGAGTCTCGTCATGGTGATGAGTCCAATGTCGTCAGGGTTTAACGAGTCGGACATAGGTAAAACTCAGAGTCTTTTTCATGTTTAGAAAGTTTGAAAAAGACACGAAAAAGAAAACTCCAGGGGGGGTCCTTTTTCGTAAATTTGTGTCTCTCGAGCTCGAAAAATTATAAAATGATACTCGAAAGAACTGCTTGACCATTACGATCAAGGATTACGTTTTGTGATTAGTGACGTTGACCCAAAAAAGTAGAAAAGGGATCGAAACCACACCGTTTTGTGACCAATAACGAGCTTGAAATGACAAAAGCTTGGCAATCTTTTCACGTTTACACAATCAGAAAAGAGCTTAAAGCAGACCACCTCTCATTTCGTTTAACAAGTCAAAAGGAACAACTCGGCTATCTTTTCGTCTTTTAAGTCGGAAAAGAGTGTTAAAGATGACTTTACAGACCAAGTGCACATGAAGTATGACGTAACTCCACGACTTGTAGTTCTACACAAGACACATAAAATCCATTCGACATAAATGATTAATATATGCGGAAACATAGTTAGAAACCAAAACTACAATCAACCATGCAATAAAAATGGTAAATACCCACATTCTAAAGTGAAATTTTTGACATTTCAAAAAATTACTATAAAAATGGGGGTAATTCATTTTTTTTTACTATTTGCACTATTCATTTTACCATTGGAGCATTTGGAGCACCCACCAGAGCGATTTTCTCAAGCCAATTATGACCTCATTTGTTGACGGTTCACTGTGAAACTTCTACCAAGTAAGTAGACTTCTTCTTGTGCTTCATTTCAATAGTCTTTTCATGCATTTCAGTGTTAGACATGTAATTTTAGGGGGACTTTTGAGTCGGAGTCTGCCGCTCGGTCATCGCGGGTATGCCGCTCAGGTCCACGATGAACGAGCATGATTTACACGTAACGTTTTCTGATCATCGCGAGAATATGATGTATTCTCACGATGACCATGAGAAAAATGAACTGTCAACTTCATGCCATTGCAATTGTTTTAAAAACAGTCGCGATGGCGACGCAAAACTAATTTTTTGTGCAAATTATGGATTGAAATTTACAAACGAAGTTTTAATTTAATTTATTCTCGTCATGCAGGGCATCATGTCATTTGTTTGGCAGGAACGAACTCATGATGTGAACGATGAGGAAGTGTTTGCTGATGCTAGGTGCTGAAATGCCTTATGCGCATGCGGGTTGCTAAAATTCTTCCTGACTTCACACCTTCAGTCCCAACCCGATCTACTAGAGCTGATAATCTGTCCATGGAACCCAATAAACAGAAAATTCATAATCTGTGGCTGAGATATCGAGTTCGATGTAACGAACATATACTATTTGACTAGATTTTCCCGTCGTGGTGAGACGCTGATCCTAGAGGGCCAACGCCCAGGGGTGAATCTCTAGAGATTTTGATGGCACAAGTGTGCCCCCAGGCATGCAAAACAAAGAGCAGGATGGTGGAAATTCTGACGGTGGAAGACGTGGTTCTTCATGCAGTTCTCTTTATGGTAACAAGGGTAGCGAGTTCCCGAGCCCAACATGAGGCATCAAAGACCCAACTCTGGTTGGCTCTCAAATGCCTTAATTCGACCATGTTCAACTGGGCAGAAACAGTGACGGCCAACATGAAGAGACAACTTACCAACTGCAGTCAAGGAGAGACGAAACAGTTTGGCTATGGGTCCATCTTGATCCCGCTCATGCTAGAGTGAGTGTCGACACTGCAGTTGCAAGATATGGACTTGGACACGCCAAAACCGTGGGAGACTAGGATCACACGATGGGCCCATGTTATGCCACGAGGACGTGGCGGTCGCCCAGTGTCATGGGGTACACTGTTCTATGGGTGGTTGGAGCGCCAAATGATCTTTGTTGAGGACTGGCCATATGCTGGGATGGAATTTGGTGGAGATCCCAACATACAGCTACACCTCGGCAAGTAATGGGATGATGGTGGTAAAGCACTTGATCACAATATTTTTTGTATTTTATTTTTTATGATGTTTTTTGGATTTTTTCATGCATACGTCCTAATGAGGTACTCTATGGTATTTGCAGATGTGGGACTGGTGAGGCCTGTAGGACTAGCTCCAAAGGTGCGAAGGGACCCATAGAGTATCAGAGAGCTAGCCTTAGCTCCTCTAGCTGGCGATTCGATAGAGACAGTGGCCCAAAATCTCGAGGGTCTGATGTCGGGGATCCCTGATTACATGGGGATCGGGGAGGTCCCCATAGAGTTCCAAATCCATACAGTAGGGGTGATACCTAGGGTGCACTGACTGTTGAGATGGGTTGCATGAGCAGTGGTGTGCTATAGGGAGAATAACCCACCACAGTAGACACCTAGGCTTTATTTCCTGCTGATTTTTTGAGAGACATGTGTCTCAGATGTATGGAGAACATAGACTCTATTTGGACATATACATTTATGTTTTGAGCACCTTGGTGTGCCACACGAGATATATATATATATATACATATTCCTATGGTTCATTATTGTGTTTTGAATGCTCCTATATTTTGTTTTAATTACATGTTACGCAAATGTCTGTCTAATACATGGTTGGCTAATGCATCAATTAACGTGTTTAATCGTCTTGGAATGTGTTGATATGTAATAAAATCAAAATTCCTTTCTAACAATTTAACATGTAAATACAACCTTGAAATCCGATGATCTCTGACAGAATAACGCCCATTAAGTTGGTGGACAACAAGCTGAGAGTCCAGATTCACAACTAATGCATGAATACTGAGGTTAATAGCCTCGGTCAATAATTCAATAACAACACTATATTCAGCAACATTGTTTGTCGTACAACCTAAATAAACACCTTGAAGGTCTACTAACTCACCGTGAGGATCATAGATAACCCATGCCGCAGAAGACAGGTTCCGTGTACTATGGCAGGCACCATCATCGAAACCAACGTAAGGTGTACCAGACATTTGCATGAAGCAAAAAGACACAATAAGCGGCAATTATGCCTACACACCAAGCTAGACATGAAAACACACACACAACATAATTGCTGAGAACACACGTATGTACAAATCAGAGTGCATGGGGTTCATGCATAATTTTTTTCAGATAAAGCCCATTTCGAGGCTTATCTAGAGGATTCCCTTCATAATCTATCAGCTCATAGGCCCCTTTTTGCAAGACTCGCTTTACAATATAAGGCCTGTGCCACATGGGCTCGAATTTGCCTACCCCCAGCTTATCATTTGCTTGATCATAAAGCAGGACTAAATCTCCTTCAACAAAAGAACGAGGATGAACAGTATGATCGAAGTGAGTTTTCGCTCTCTTCTTCTGTGCTTCAATACCTAGAGAGGCTAGTCGGTGGGTCTCGTCTAGTTGCTCTAGATAGAGAAGGCATTCTTCTACCGGAGTAGTGTTAGGGAGTAATTCGACAGCTAATTTTAGAGAAGGGATCTCGCACTCAATGGGAAGGGTAGCCGCCAAACTATAAACCAATTAGAACAGGGTGAATCTGATGGCATCCTTCACTGACGTTTGATAGGCCCATAGGGCAGAGAACAACATCAAATTCCATTTTGACTTGTGCATGCCAACGGTGCGTTGAAGCATTGTGACTAGAAATTTGTTGACAACTTCCACTTGGCCATTGGCTTGAGGATAATACAGTGTCAAGCTATCATACCGCAAGCCCAACTGGGTTGTTAACTCAGTCATCATATGATTATGGAAGTGTTTTCCATGATTAGTGATGATAGCTTGAGGGACTCCGAATCGTGAAATAACATGATTGAACAAAAATTGCACCGCTGTGTGACCGTCCTCGGATAGTGTAGGCATCGCCTCAGCCAATTTTGTGAAATAATCAACAACAACGATGATGTACCCATGCCCCCCAGCTGAGTGAGGGTTACAGGTCATATAATTAATGCGCTATTTGGCAAAAGGGCCGACAGTAACAACAGGGTGTAATGGAGTGGGAGGCACATGCATTCTCCATTGGTAGATTTGGCACTCATGACAAGAGCGGACGATAAGAATGCAATCCTTGAAGATGGGGGGCCAAAAATAACCAGCAAGGAGAATCTTCTGAGTAGTGGCATACATGGACATGTGACCACCACAGGCGCGAGAATGGCAGTCATTTATAATTTGTTCGGCTTCCTCAAGTGTTAAACATCGGCGGAGAATAGAGTCAGCGCTGAGTCAGTACAGGGTGTCCCCAATAATGCGATAAGGTTGAGAATGATGGCGAATGCATCGCCGAGCATCCTTGGACAAATCAGGATGAAAGGAGGACATCTGAAGATAGATAATAATGTCCCCGTACCAAGGATCGAGGGTACTAATCAAGAATAGAGTTTCATCCGGAATATGGTCCTCTAACCGAAAGGGCGTGGTAGCAGATGGCAAAGAGAAAAGCAACTCAGCGAAGATGAGGGACTTCTTGGACTTGGCAGTGGTGAACTCCAAGTCGAACTCTTGGAGGATGACAATCCACTTTGAGTATTTGCCTCCCAGTAACTGACGTGACAAAATGTATGTCATCGGGTTGCAATCAGAAATCACTGTCGTGGTGCGCAATAGTATATAATGGCGGAAAAATTGGATGGCACACACAGTGACCAGTGCCAACTTCTCGACATGGGCATAGTGAGTTTCTGTATCAAGTAAATTGCGGCTGATATAATAAACGACATGCTTAGTACCATCATTGTCATCTTGAACTAGAACCATGCTGATGGTGGTATCAGCAGTGGCTAAATAAAGAGTGTAGTCCCAGTGATAACCAGGTGGATGTAACAAAGGAGAAGAAACAAGGAGGGCCTTGAGGTGCTCGAATGACTCTTATGCAGCAGTATCCCAATGAAAATGGGTGTTGCGTTTTAATAACCGTGTATAGCCTTTAGCTGCTTCGGTATAATTCAGAATGAATCGTCGTAAAAAAATTTCTTTTCCCCGTAGACTCTTCAATTGCTGCAAGGAAGCAAGGGGAGGAAGATTCAGGATGGCTTCGACTTTAAGAGGATCCAAACAAATACCCTCTTGAGAGACGATGAACCCGAGAAGTCTGCCTAACTCGACACAGAAGACACACTTATGTAGATTAAGCCAGATGTGATAGTGTCTACAACAGAGAAAAAATTCGCGAAGGTGGGTCAGATGGTCTTGGCGTTTTAGTGAATGAGCCGGAAGGTCATCTAGGTAAGGTTGCACAACGTGTCGAATATCATGAAACGCATAAGACATTGTGCGTTGGAAGGTGGCACCGACATTTTTCAAGCCAAAAGGGAGATTCTTATAAGAAAAAGTTCCCCACGGACAGATAAAGGCGGTCTTGTGTTAATCGTCAGGGGCAATATTAATCTGGTTATAACTAGAAAAGCCATCCATGAATGAGTACATTTCACTCCGAGCACACTCATCAATGACCAGCTCACAGGTAAAATAAGAATGAGTGATTTGTATAAAACAATGACATTCATATTTTAACCACAACCTCTGTACCCCTGCTCTCTAATCTATTTCCTTGAATTCATCCTTTAAAAAGAAAGGTACATCAACACGAGCTAAGATATGGATTCTGAAGTCTGTCTGTCCATTTATAGGAAGACTTGTAACCTCAAAGATCAATTCCTCTATCACCTGTAAGGTAATTCCTCCAACAACCACTTGCTATCTCTCAAATCCCTAGGAAAATGCTTTGGCCACTTCTTCGTGAAAATGAATACACCATTTGAACAACTCCTCCAATTCGGCTTCCTGAAACTATTGTTTGATCTCTGTGTATAGCTCAAGAAGATCGGTCCCATTAGGCTGACTTCTGTTTAACTTTTCACTTTTTCCCATTCTCCTTCGTAGCCAAAGGAACACAAAAAAATAGGGGATGGGGATGCGGTCCATGATCTCGGATGAGCACTCAATAAACAGAGTAATTTTAACATAAACGATAACAATCATAAATGATACTCGTGATTTTTCTATATATGGTAATTTATTTTAAAATGTGTGAGCACATGCATTATGATAACTAACTCACAATGGATTAGAAATAGTTGAACCCTACAATCATAAATTTTGAACCCACATACCTCTCAATGACACAAACATTCCTTCATTACATGATCTCACCTTTTGGAATTAACCTAGCATGTTTGAGAAATGATGTCCCTTTTGCTGACGTGGAATATGTCAATGCAATATAAAACAAAAATTTGAATTGCTTCTCTTTGGTGCTAATACCCTAGGTGTCTGTGATTTTTTTTTTTCTCCATTTTCAAACACACAATAACACTGGAACAACTCTTGTCAAGGTATTTTTAAATTTTCGAAACTATAATAGTGCTGATACTCTCATTATCAATTTTTTTCCCTAATTATTACAAATTGGTGCTGACTCTAAAACTATCAACGCTTTTAAAAACTAGCAACTAATATTGTGATAACATGTTGGAGCCTTCTAGCCACATGCATGAGCCTATCTCCATGAAGTTGGAGAAGAGGATAGAGAAAACCTAGACAAATCAACTCAAATCTCTTCCAAACTTCAGGGACACCTTCATCAACTCCAAAACACACCTCCAAACATTTGTGACAAGTCTACAACTAATGATATAGACCAAGAACCCACACAACAAGTCATTGACATGCAAACCCTAGTTTTCCAAACTCATCATTAAGACCAACACCTCCATCTCCGCAAACAACAATAAAAACCTTTTCAATCACATCCAAAACTTGTAGCAACATGTCTAGCACATGTAGCATCATCTCCAACACTTGCAGCAACAACATCAAGTCATCCAACTATCTCCAACACTTGTAGAGGCACCTCCAACAAATTTAGTAGCAACATCATATATAACAAACCAACAAAACATGTACTCAAGCCATCTCTACTCAACCTCCCATTCCTTCTCTAGGTCATGTGATAACTATGTTGACATCACTGCCAACCAACAAGACCAACAAGTCAAACGCTTCCCACACATCAAAAGGATTACTAACATCATAAGGTTGACATAAGGCATATGATGAATAATACCAATGCCATATTGAAATCAATGACAACACTACAATATCAACATAAACAAGAATAACCATAGATTGTAGAGAAAGTATGTGCAAAAATACAAATAATGACATATTATGAAACAAATCATTACAATGTATTAATCAATTAATTAACAACAAAACCAAAAATTATATTGCATTCTAATTATTATTAATATTTTTATCATTTTAAAAACTTACACTTTTAAGAAAAAGTATACTTCTTATTACACCTGTCTCTCACATACATACATACATCAATACATACATATATCATTCATATGTCAAAAACAAGTAATAGCCACTACCAAACCTAATACATATAATTTTATTATTATTATCGCAGAGGCTTATGCTTTTGTTTTGGGAAATTATACTTTTCATGTGACACCCAGCGGGGTTCAAAGTCACTCATGACTATCTAGATAGTTGGTCCCTCGATTTATTAAAAAAAACAAAAGCCATTCACGATAAATAATTTGTCTCCCGTGAAAAGTCAAATAATTGGTCTCCCATCATACGAAAGAGATAAGCATGTTTCAACCTTAGAAACGTCAAAATCATCTGAAAGAGATAAGAGATAAGGATCTCCCTTGAAAAAACAATGTCTATATAAAAAATTCAACCATGAAATTCCTGCCATGGGTAAGATGGCATGGCAGAACTCATCAAATTAGTTGTCACTCTATCCTATTCCTTCCTTATCTCACCACGTGACCTTATGGCATGACATTTTTTTATACATAAATTTATCATTGCTTTGTGAGACACCAACATTGTCATGAATATGGAGTAAAACTTGTGCCTCTTCCTTTCATAAAATTAAAAAAATGAGGTGGTAGTCCACCTTTACCAACTTTAAAAATACCAGAAATGAAGAGGTGGCCATTCTTATATATTAAGTAGGTTTGTTTTCTTTTCCTTCCATCATGCTTGATGAATAAGCAGGGCTTTTTTTCATATAAATTGGCATTATTCATTATTTTTTTCTAATATTATTATATGTTTTTAGTAAAAATTTAAAAATTAAATAGCAATAAGAAATATTTTAACTCATAATTATTTATATATTTATAAATACAAATCCTTAAAACTTTTATATAAAATTAATAGTGTAAATATGTTTTTATTGAAATTTTAAAATTTAGAATAACCATAAGAAATATTTTAAATTCATAATTATTTTATATATTTATATAAATACAAAATCTTAAGCTTTTATATAAAATATAGTAGTGTAAATATTGTTTTATAATAAATATATATATAAAACGAGGTTTCTCTAAAATTTAGTATGTATTTTTATGTACAATTATATTTCAAAATAATAAAATCGCATTTATATTAATAGAATAAAAATATTAATAAAGAAAATCAATATTTTTCCATAAATAAAAATATTTTAATTTCCACTTTAATTTTACATGAAATTTTATGTAGAGAAGTAAAATAACTGAAAAAAAAAATAAAAAATTACTCTTTAGTATGAGGGAGATGCAATTTCTTCTTGGTATGATTTCATATTAGTGAGGCTACATGATGGTCATGTCCAAGAATATATGGAATTGGAACAATGGCTTAACATCATTGCCTTAAGAGTGCACTCCATCACATCGTCTATCCAAGACCCCATGGATGTAAAAATAATATTATTGATACTAAATGATGTGTAATTTATTCTACTTTTGACATGTAACATTTAAAACAAAAATATATTAATAACAAAAAAATATTTTATTATTACTTCTAAATAACACAATTTTATATTAATTTTATACAAAGAAAAATGAAATAATTTAAATTAATTTTTTTCTTATATTTTCACTTTCATAATATTAGAATTTACAATAATTCATTTATTCCTCAGAACTAGTTTTTTAACTAATTATATTTATTTATTCCTAACAACTACTTTTTAAGTAAATATATATTATTTTGATATACCAACAACTAATTTCTAACAACTATTTTACTTACCTTATTAACTAATTTACCAAGAAGTAATTTTTAACGGGCAATGATGCAGCCATACTATTTATTCTTTAAGATCTACAAATTTCTCACCTTGTTCTTTAATATCTATTGATTTCTCACCTTGTCCTCAGGATGAGGATGAATGAACGCCATTAGTTAAATAGAAACCTAGACCAAATTCTAATAATGTGATTATTGAGAAAGACATATTTTTACATTATCGATCACAAAAGTCTTACATCTAACAAAAATAACCCTATGAAAATTATTAAAAAAAAACCATTGTATTAAGAACCCATGGTATTAATGTGGAATATAACATATTTAAGGGGGAAATTAAACTAGATTTCATCCATCTTAGTTCAATGTTATATTTGGATACACAATTAGCTATAGAAAATGATGGTATTGAATCCATGTAGCGTGTAAAGCTAAAAGGTTTTTATGGATATGTTCACTTTGGAATTTGTATGGATATGTTGGGTGGCCTTATGTATTTTTGTATTTTTTTTATCAATGAATGGATGAATACATAATTAGTATATATGCATACAAGCTTCAGAGTTTCATGGAGACTATTCAGTGATTCAAAAAGGTATTTTTAAGAAGAATAGGGTTAAGTAGTATTTCAAGATGGTGTTTTTAAGAAAAATATGGTCATAACTCATTCTAATAAATCCTTTAATAATCAATTCAATATAATATATGTAATATATTATCCTAATCTATGTGTAGTAATGTGCTACAAAAATATATATATTTGAGGGAATCCTAAAGTACATACGAGAGAGGACGAGCCGAGAATAAGGTTAATTATGAAAGTGAGCTAGGGTGGGAGGAGGAGGAAGATGAAATATTAGGTAAAATGTAATTATTAGACATTTTATTTAATAATTTATGCCTATCTCTATAGATTCTCTGAGACTAACTAGGTTGCACCGGGACATATTCGGTAAAATAGAGGATGCAATCAGCGGCGTATAATCAAACTATAAAGTAGTGTACTATTATTGTAATTTTTTTGTCTTTTGAAATTTAAAAGTAAACAAACTCAACTATAAAATTAATAGGGTGAGAAAAAATATTGAGTAAAATGTAATACTTAGGCTAGGGTAACTGGAAATATTAAGTAAAATGAAATTGTATTGCATTTTGATTAGTAATTCCACCCCCCAGCCATAGATTTATTTATATTTGAGGTTCATAAGTAAACTTAACTCCTATGTAACCATATGATCCAAATATAGTATAGATGTTGTAATGTTTAACATTTTGACTAATCAAAATAAAATGACAAAAAAAACTAGTAATTGCACCACATGCACATGTTGTAAATGAAACAGTGTGTATGGTGGATATATTGTAATGTTTAACATTTTGACTAATCAAAATAAAATGAAAAAGAAATAACTAGTAATTGCACCACATCAATATGTTGTAAAAGAAACACTACATATGGTAAAGATGTTGTAATGTTTAACATTTTGACTAATTAAAATAAAATGAAAAAAAATTCACGGCTAATTGCACCACATCCATATGTTGCAAAAAAAACACTATAAGGCGGTAGCA